>VYZM01015083.1:420200-440487 GCA_013398915.1 Dromas ardeola
CCCCCGCCCCGGTCCGGCTTCCCCACCGCCCCCCGCCCGCCCTCGGCTCTCCCTGGGCCGAGTCACCGGCCCTGACACGCCGCAGGCACGCCACAGGCTTCGCGTAGAAAACTGACACAATTTAATAAAAAAACCCAGTGATATCCAGCGCGGGTATTAACCAAGGCGTTGTTTCAGGAAAAGTAAGAGCCGGGCGGTTTGTGGAAATGCGGGTGGATTTCTCAGCATCCTTTTCATCGTGTTGCGGAGGGATGTGGGCTGCGAGCCTTGGGTGTGCAGAGTGAAGGGGGAGAGGGTCGGTCCCGCTTGTGAGCGTTTTAAGCATTTTTTTTTTTGCCTTAAAATGCTGTTAGGATTGTTTACAGATTGATGTGTACTCTTTGGCAGCCCGTCTTTAGGAGTGGGGTTTCTCTTTGCAGTGGATGTGCTATTGAGAGGGACTTAAAAAGGCCGTTCTCAGAATTGAGCAAAAAACACGTATGTCCTTTTGTTTTACAGTTTCTTACCTTTTCGGAGCGCTTAAGCAATGTTAATATCGATATTATTCATCGGATTGACAGAACTGGAAGCTACGCTGAGGTGAGAACAGCAATTGCAGTCATTTTCTGAAATCACGTTACAAGTAGACACGCGCCATGAAAGATTCACTGAAGAAATTTATTCACAAGAAAATTGGAAAGAACCATCTGGAAAAGTTGCCTTTCATGGAACCTCATTTCATGCTTTGTTCCCTTCTACTTTTTGACCTGCTTCGCAGAATTGCCATGCAGACTCTTTGACAGCGCCACCCTGATGGCTTCCATGCCACGTGGCTGGTGGGCCTGTGGGTGTTCCTGAGTGTGGAAGATGCTGCTGTGTCAGTCAGCAGGCCTAGGTCCGGACCTGCAAAGACTTACGGGGGCTGCGTAGTTGCAATACTCACAGCATTTGTACATAGTGTGTGCATGTATCTTTATAGATCGTAAAGAGGGGTCATCTGTACGTGTCCCGTAGATCATCATTGTGAATGTAACGCTTTGCAGGTTATTACCTCCTGGCCTGCTGGATTGTTCTTCTGAACTTCCCACTCCATAGCTGTGAGGATGCCAAAAGAAATCCCAAAGCATTTGTGCTGGGTGGGCTGTGGCTCAGCGTCTAAGGCCAGTCAATGGAGATATAAAGAGCAATTATGTAAACAAATCCTGTCACCAGAAAATATTTTCAAATATGTTTTGAATATAGAAAGAGAAGTCTTATTTCCAGGGGAATTCCATAGCACCTTTTGAAGTGAAGTCATCAAGATTTCTTGAAATGTTCTTAAAATCTTTAAGGCACTTGATAGTTTTCTTCATTTGAACCTCTCATCTTTGCAGGCTACATTCACTAGGGTCGGTAGCTATTATTTTGTCTTTGTTTTGACAGGAGGTTGAAACCTACTTTTCTGAAGGACTACGGAAATGGAGGGAACTGAACCTCACTCAGCATTTTAGTATGTCACTTTTATTTATGCTTCCTGCTTTTCTTTGGCTACTAAAATATGTTTCTTCTGCATCCAGAGCCCAATGTGATATTTTCTATTGACTGTTTTTTGGATTGGGCTCTGGAGAGCTATTATTCTTTAACATCCTACATGTCTACCAGGAACTGGACTAGTTTTCAGGGTTTCTCTTTTGTGCTTCAAAACAGTGCAATTCTACAATGAAGTGGCCAACAAATGCCAGTCCTTCAACCAGCTGGTCTATTATCAGAGTGCCATCGTGCAAAGCTTGAAGACACATTTGCAGGTCAAAGGCAGTCTTGCTTATCAACCCCTACTAGAGTAAGTATATGGTGACAAAATGTAGTCGGAAGTCTTGACGGTATTACGAGTAAGCATGAGTCCTGTTGTGAGTGTTCTTTTTCTTTATTGTACCTGAGGAAGACTTAGCAATGCGATGCCCCTAATGGGCGTATTTCCCTGATAGAGCTTTATGGTTCTAAGTCTTAAAAAAAAAAAAAAATTTTACAAGGCAAGCAAATTAGCCTGTTTACTGATTGTCAGACAGAATTTTAATGTGCTTTGTTTAGTGTTAATCATTTATGTCTTGTTTACTGTTACCTGCTTGATTTTTTCAAAATCATAAGATTCTTGCCATCTGCAGCTGCCTAACAGGTAATATTTAAATAAAAGGGAGAAGTAAAGGTGATGCTTGTCTTTTTTTCCAAAGAGACTGTGCTGGATTATGCAGTGTTTGACTAGATTTTTATTTGTTTGTTTTTGAAATGCGCTAACACTGATGTATTTTCTGAAACACAGTCTAGTGGTACAGCTGGCTCGAGATCTTCAGGCTGATTTCTATCCTCACTTTCATGACTTTTTCCTGGCCACCACCAAATTACTGGATACACAGGACACAGAGCTGCTGGAATGGGCTTTTACCTCTCTTTCCTACCTCTACAAATACTTGTGGAGATTAATGGTGAAGGATATACACAATATATACAGGTAAAAGCAGTGTTTAATGTCTGTCTTGATCAGCAGTTATTAATTGCTATAGAAATGTAAATGCCACACGAATACCTGGCTTAATGCTTCATATACTTGTTAGCATCCTTTCCCTGCTTTCTGAGAGACTCTGAAACTTGTTATCGTATGCAGCTTCTTTGAGATCCTACTGACTTATATGGGCCACTGTATTGGAGGGGGAATGTGGGTTGGGCTGCAGACTTGTGCCTTCAGTCCCCTTTTTTCCTGTGGGGATACAAGAGGAAGCATCCACCTGAGCTGGGTAAACAAAGCTCAGAAAGACACTGGATGGTCAGAGTCATCTTAGAAAGCTGTGAGGAAGTGTAAATTCAACACAGGTTTCTTGAGTATCTGTCAAGTACCTCAGTCATAGTTGTATCATTTCTGTCTTTCTCGGTTGTAGACACCTAGACTTCGACATTGAGTGGATTCCTTTGCGTCTTTAATTGTTCCTTTCCCAGTATTTTCCCCTTTATGTTTCTTCTTTCTTCCTGTATGTTTAGTGAGAGAGCAGATGAGGTATGCACAGTTTTGTATGCTTTGAAATTCCTTGCCGCAGGATGCTGTGGATGTGGGAGGTTGGCATAGGTGCAAAGGTTACCAAATGCACAGGAGCCACTTCTGGCTTGGGGAGTCCCTGAGGTGCAGATGGTTGAAAACTGATTTTGTAGGTGCTTGCCCTGTTTTTAAACCTTTCCCAGGCATCTGCTTCTGGCTGCTGCCATAGACTGAATACTGGGCTGGATGGACCTGTGGCCTTACCCAGTGTGACTGCGTGTTCAGTCTTATATTACTGTGGTAGCCGGGCTCTTCTTTTTTGCCATAGCCGGTGGGTCCGTGTTGTTTTCCTCCTAATTTCCATTTGGAACAGATGGAGCAAATGAGGGGTTACAGATTTCCTCCTCCACCCAGCAAAAGCTGTTGGACATATTGAAAAGACATCTGCTCGGCTGTGAATCTGAGGCACCACTCGCTCTGCACTGAACATGCGCTGAGCCACCTGCAACTGTTACTGATACTTACCAGAGAACCCCGAATATTTATCACCCCTGTAAATTGTATCTTAGAAACTTTCAAGTGCACAGGAGAGCCTGTTGGCTCAGCTGAAACACAAATCTGGTTTATCAAGTCAATTTTGGTTTCGCTTACTGCTGCTGAGAATATATATTGAAAATCTTGATGCTACAGTTGAATCTGTGTGGATCCAGAGATTTTAGAGGTATTTCTGAATGTGGCTTAATTTGCCTGGCATTATCATTAGACCTTTGCAAAACTTTGTTCTTTATCCAGGGAGAGTGGTAAGGAATCGAGCTGAGGAGAAGGTACTTGCTTCCTCTAGGAGGACAGATTCTTAGTGTTTGTAAAAAGTGGCAATGTAAACTGAAAACATAAATTTTAAAACCACTTGGTGGCAATTCTTGCATTGCCTTTAAAACAATGGATTATTTTGTGTCTTTGTAGCCTGTACAGCACCCTGCTGGCTCACCACAAACTTCACATCAGAAACTTTGCTGCTGAAAGTTTTGTCTTTCTAATGAGAAAGGTAAGTGAGGTGTTTGTACTTCGATGCTATCTCCATTCTGTGGTGGCTCTTGGATTCAATGTGTAATATTAGGTTTTCTCCAAAGAGGGGTTAACAAGGCCTGAAGTGGCGTTCAGCATGCCCTGAGTTGTCATTTTTAGTGGGTGTTTTACTGAGGATGTCATGCACTTCATATCAGCAGCGGCAAATAGAGGCCTTAGCACTCTTTGTTTTAAGAGCAGTTAAACCAAATGTCTGTGGTTAGTTTATCTAAAATAACTAGAATTGGTAGGGTAATCTAGCAAAAGGGAGGCTTTTGTTTGTAAATGCACATTTGCTCACTGCCTTTTTCACTAATA
Source organism: Dromas ardeola (assembly GCA_013398915.1). Lineage (NCBI taxonomy): Eukaryota > Metazoa > Chordata > Aves > Charadriiformes > Dromadidae > Dromas > Dromas ardeola. The sequence goes on from VYZM01015083.1 coordinate 424,567, forward strand.
CTTTAAGGCTTTTGTAGAACTGCAATTCTTGTGACAACATTTTTGCAGTCCTGAGAATCAGAGTATATAATGTTCCCAGGCAGATCAGTCAAGATCAGACAGCAGCCTTTCATGGGGTAAGGAAAGGGAGTGGTAGTTGTTGGTTTTAGTCAAAATTTACAAAAGCCAGGATTCCTAAGTTGAGAGTCCTTCATGAAGTACGTTTGTTTGATTGGTTGTTTTCAGAAATTGGTGAACTTCAAGTCAAATCCTCAGAAATGGGGGAGTTTAAAATCGTGGGCCAGAAGTCCTTGCAGTATTCCCACGTGGTTATAGTTTTTGGATGACTGGATTCTGTGTTCAGCTGGTACGCTTCTTTTTCCACACCAGTGCCGCGACCTCTATGTTTCAGTTGGGACCAGTTTAATGGTGCGTTTATGCACGTGTTTAACTCTAAAATCGTAATAATCAAACACAACGTATTTCAGCTGCAGTGACCTCAGTAGACCTGTGTACATCTCGGGGCGGGGGGGCTGTAGTGACTGAAGAGCTGATCGTTTTTCTCCTTTCGATTTCCTTGTGTGGTTGCAGAAATAATTAGTTTGAACTGTTAGGGGAAGGCAGGACTAGGAGAATAATGTGGTGCTGTGGAGCCATTTAATTGCCTCTATCCATCTGGCAGCTCTTAATAGAAGATAACTTTTTTTTGTTCTCCTTATGTTTTCTAGGTTTCTGATAAAAACGCAATCTTCAATTTAATGCTTCGTGACCTGGGGGAGCACCCTGAGAAGGTGGAAGGTGTAGGACAGCTATTTTTTGAGATGTGCAAGGGTGTTCGAAACATGTTTCACTCTTGTGCAGAAACGGTAAAGACAAGAAAAGATTGCTGGTTTAAATGTTGCTGTAATGGAGCCTTAGGCACCGCTCAGTGAAATCACAGAGTGTTGTTCACCTTAGTGGATCCTTGGTGATAAATGTGCTGTTCATTCCTTAATAAGATCTGAAAGCCTTCTTCTAAGAATATTATTTGAGATAGGAAGGTTGGTTTTAGTAATTCCTATGCAATGTTACTATATATTAAATAAGTATTGCTTGCTGATATTTTAGATTTTAAGTGATAGCCTTTTTGGTTTTTTCCTGTAGTCATTTTAGAAAGAATCGTGGTCACTGGAATATTTTAGCAGTATATTGCACTAACTAATTTTAGGATTGGTAGATGTATTTTCTAAGTATAACAACATGATGTGCTCTTTTCCTGTACAGGCTTTGAAGTTAATTCTGTTAAAGCTGGGACCTATTACTGAAGAAGAAATTGAACTACCGTGGGTAACTGTAGGAGAAGCCTTTGAGCAGATGATCAGATCAGCGGTACTCCATATCCATAAGGAGCATTTTGACATTGTCTTCAAGTGCCTGAAGGTACATTGATTGATTGATTTATTTATTTTATTCATGAGAGACTGAAAAAAGCTCTGTGCATTTACCAAGAAAAGTGTTTGTGTCTTATTAGACCATAATTTTTTTTTTTTTTTTTGCTTTGGAAACATTACAGTGTCATGTGCATGACACTTTTGCACCCTGTTTTGGAAGTTCAGAGTGACCCTGGTGGGTGTGCTGTGCTGTGAGTAAGAAGGGAACTGCTGTGTGCGAGATTCAGTCCACGTCTGGGCAAGGAGGTTTTGTGGTTTTGCTTTTGCAGAGGCAGACATCACAGGCCCCTTGCTGGAGTGGGAGTGCAGGGCGTGCTTTATATTGCTGAATTAGATATACTGGTGGTTCCAAAACCGCTTAGTGACAGTGAAGGGGAAGCTTTTTGCCCTGCAGCTCTCTTTACAGCAGAGGCCTGGGCTGAACCTGAAGACCCAAGTTTAAGCCTCAAAGCCAAGTACTGAAAATCACAGTATTTTCAGTCCAAGTGTTCCCATGTTGCTGATTGAGGATTACACTCAGGTTTGAGGGAGCACGGCTGAGTGCTGTGCTGTGTTGAGTCAGAGTGACGTAAAATGATGAGCAAGGGCTTGGCAAGTGTTTTTTACTTGCCTCATCAACATTCATATATTTTTACTAGGAATTGGGATTTGGTAAGGAGGATCAAAACCTCTTGCAACTGATAACTGTGTCAGTTGTGCTCCTCAGAGGTGTGAAATGGGAAACTGGAGGAAATGGTACGTGTGAACTTCAGTTAGGTCTTCCAGCATGGATAAATAGTCCTATTTGTTCCTTCTTGGAACTGCCACCCTGTGACTGTCGATAGTTTCCCAGAAAATCCCATCCTGTTCCTTCTACCTCACCCAATATGATAGCAGTTGATGCCTAAGTGTCATTAGCTACAGGATGGTTTGCCACTGGATATTTTGTATCCCTGGGGTCTGAGTCACTCAGGGTCTGCACTTGTGATGAAATCTTGGAAATTGGTGACAAAGTTCCCTTATTTTTAATGAGGCTTGTATTTTTACCCTGGGAACCAGTTGATGCTTGGGGGTATCTTGCCCGGAGGGAAATATTCACATAGTCTATGGTAGCTCTCTAAATTGCATTCAATTTATAGGATCAAGGATAGGAATTTATATTCCCTGGACAGAAAGGGACAGTAACGGGAGTGATCCAGAGCAGCTCCATTATCTGTATAATGTAGATGATATGAATAACCTCTCAGGATCCACATTAACATAATGATGCATGATGTATAAAAGTACTTAAGTTCTGATAACTCCAGTGGAAGCTCAGTGCTTCCATACCGTTGTGGGTCTGGAGCCAAGTATTTCTTTCTCTTCCTCTTTCCTATTTTGTATGTCATGTGTTGGCCTTTCAGAAGACCCTCACCTTGGGAGGTATTTGTGTTTCTGTCCAAAGAATTTGGGATGTGTGGTTTTATACAATGGGAATCACATAGTGTTTCTGCAAGGCGTATTTTATTGAACATGAACAAGAGAGCAGTAGTTTGTTGGGCAGATGAGATGTTTCAAATAGCAGTAAGTGAAATGGGGTCTGATCATTTCTCTGGAACATTTCGCTTTCCTTTTTTATTTAAACAGGAGTCACTCTTAGACTTGCAGAGGAAAATAAGTAAGGACAACTGCTGTATGGCTTCAGAGCAGATAGAAAGGGTTCTGCAAGCATATCTGATCCTAGTGGGACATGCACGTGGATCCAAAGTCTCACTGCCTGAAGACGTCTGCCAGGTAGGTTGGACCATTGCTTTGGTTGATGTGCCAGAGAGGTATCAATTGAACATGGGAGAGGTGTGGTCAGCTGAAGCACTTGTACGCATTTCCGATGCATTAGTGGGCTTGGGATTTGAGTTGAGTGAACAGAGACATTTATTGTGAGTCTTGCTACCTCTCTGATCCCATGAGAATTTAAGTCTGTACTGTAATGCTGGTGTAGTCCTCTTTTAAATGGGCAAGGGAAAAAGCAGACTGCTGACCATGCTGAACTGCAGTTCCTGCCACTGTGGAGGAGACCTAGACCCCCCTATCAATGGTGGAGCAGTTCTACCAGATTCACATACGTTTGACCCCGTTGGGTTCAAATGTAGATTTAGTGCCTTCAAACTTTAACAGGACTATTAGGATTCATTTCTGTGGGCTGAACAGAACACCATGCCCTCCTGCTCCAGGGTCTGCCCAGATCATTCAGACCAGACAATCGCTATCTTCATAGACAAACATCAGTTCTCTCTTTCATTGCAGATTTTAATAAAAATGTTGCAAACACCACATCTCTCATCATCTTGCTGCAAGACCCTGCTGAACACCATTTCTGCATTGCTCTTGTCTGAGAATGTTTTCTTGCCTGATTCTTTGACCAAAGAAGCTATTGAGAAGGTAACAAAGACTGCTGCTTATAGCAGAATTCACAGAGTTCAAGTTCCCTAGAGCTGGCCGATTTCAGGACATCCCACTTCAGGCTAGGAAATAGACTTTAAGGTTCCCTTTAGCCTTTTTGCACAGTTAAGGGAGAAGCTGCCCAATGCCTTTAAATAATGTCTGCTGTGGTCTTGGGACTCCTTGACTGTCTCACACGGACTGTTAGTGTAGCAATGCCATCGTGGCAGACATCTTCGCAGTGAAAACCAGGTTCTGATTCAAACACCTGCAGCCTCTGTAGAGAAAGGAGGGAGAACAGAGAAGGGACGTGTTCTGCTTTAGGTTATAAAGCAGGTCAGTGAGCTGGACTTAGTGAAAAAAGTACGTTTTTCACTAAGCTGCCAAACAGTTAGTCAGCATGTATTAGCCTTGTGAAAAAGGTTCAGGCAAGTGCAGTTTGATTTAGAAACTACAGCAGTAGGCGTATTTCAGTACTACTATTGCTCCTGAAGCATTGACAGGATTAGCTGCGTACATTCTTATCAAATGCAGCGTTGCAAAGATTAATAGGAGATGCTACTATGGAGTCTAATTCTTCAGTTTTCGTGTTACATGATAATTTTGCAATTTACAGTGTGGACCGTAGTTGGTTTTTATATTTTTTTTTATTTTTATATGTTTTACATAGTATGTAATTTTTTTTGTAAAGTTTTTTACTTTTATGTAAAGTTTTACATAGTATGTTTACATGGTATGTAAAACATAGTATATTTACATACTGTGTATGTAAAAAAATACTTGAAAGTAAAGATGTCATGTGATATACAATGGGAAAACAAGGCTTTTACAATTCTTTATAAATGATCAAATTTCATCTGGTCTTCAGTGTTGGCTTGTGTTAAAGTAAGGTTAGTTCTGTCTGTGTCACGAGTCCAGTTTTGCTCAGGAGACGTGGTCCTGCAAACATTTGAGGATATTTGTGTGGGCTTCTGTTAAACTGGAGGAGGCTTAAGGCTGTCCTTGTCTTCTGAAGGGTCTAGGGAAAAGGAGATCTGGGTGTGTATTTCTATGTTGCACATCTCAGCGTTGAGGACTGCTGTTCCTGGATATCTCAAAGGACTGTTCCTCTCTTGAGACCTTCAGAAGCACAGAGGTTGTCTCTGCCCATGAGGTGGTAAACTTTCTGCAAGCTGCTACACTAGAAAAATGATGAATTGAAAGATCTTTTGGGCCTAAGCTTTTTCCTGCCAGTTAGTGTGTCTCTGCTGCAGTCCTAGAACTTTCAGCTTACATTTTCCACATCACACTAAAGAGATACCTAAGCTGTCTTTGTACAGAGCCAGCTTGGATCCAGCAGAGTTTGTTAAAGGACTGTGTCAGCAGGGTTTGTTAAAAAGGGCTGTGCTTTTCTGTACCTGAATTGTCACTGGAAACAGTATTACTGTGTGTGCCTGAACTAATAAGCCCTGCTAGCTGTGAACAGAGACCCAGGCTGGGTGTCACAAAAAATGTGAAAAAATGTGCCATGGATAACGGGGAGTTGACTATGAAATGTCTCTTGTTAATGTGTTCCTATCAACCTTTCATTTGCATCTTGCAGGTATTTGCAAGTGGATTTGAACGGCGCTTTCTTTTGGACTTCTCTGAAGCAATGTTCACAATGAAGCAATTTGAGAGGGTAGGTGGAAGCTTTAGTGCATTTTGTTTATTTTTGTTCCGAAAAGGAGCAACTGGGAAATCCATAGTATATTTACCTGCCTTGTATGCTGAAGCACTTTGTGTATTGACATGATGTTTATTTGAACTTCTGGCATGGTCTGGTAAGAATGAAAGAGGTTTCTTAGGCCGTTGTGTTGAAGCTTGGTAATGTTGCTCAGGGTTGGAGAAGGTGGTGGGTATCTGTGCTCAAAAAAAGAAGCTTGTCTGTTGGGAATTAAAGGGGTAGGCATGTTATGGATGGGATGAAGAGAAGTTCTGGAGAAAGTAAGTGTAAATGAAGAGTAAGTGATGTTTGATAGGTCAGGCTGGAACTGGTGATATGGGAGGAATCAAGTTAATTAGATGGAGTGGGAGGTGAAAGTAAAGTCGGGGATCTGGAATGTCCTAATGAGGCTAGATTTGGGGAAAAATGAGTCTTTACATCAAATCACTGTCCCTGCTGGGGTAAGAGGATGTCCGTGTGCTGGTGACTTGGGACACCAGGACTGATAAGTCTGGTGGTTTGCTGGCTCATTTTTGAGTGCTTGGATTCCTCTGCGGATGGTGTTGTGTGGTTGTTTGTTGTGGGGTTTTTGTGTGGATTTGATCATGGTTAAAGACTTGCCAATCCTTGACTTTATTCTTTTTTTTTTTTTTTTTCTCCCCCCTCCCCTTCAGCATTTTCTTCCGTGCTTTCTGGAGTACATTGAGCATTGCTTCTCTGGCACAGACGCTGTCACAAAGGATGAGGCGATGGCAATTCTGGCTAAACTCATTCTGGTGAAAGCAGAGCCTCCTACCATTGGTTCAATGGCATTTGAAAAGTATCCTCTTGTTTTCACTGAATCACCCATCAGGTGAGACTTCTAAAGTTTCGCAAATGCTAGATGTGTCTGCCTGGCGCGAAGGTAGTGCAAAGCTACATAAAAGTTGCGCCCCAGTATTTGCTGGAGTTGTGTAAATGGCAACGTTGCTGGCAGATTTGCAAACCAAGTGATACAGTAGGATCCCATTGTTCTTTCTGAGATTATTTGAGAAGAGATACTGCTCTGGAAAGGTTATCACTAATGTAAAAAGACTAGTAAGTAAGTTGCAGTAGATGTGTGATGAGGATTTGTTAGACCAAGACGCATGCTGCACCCTTCGGCAGTTAATCTTTGTAATGAGTGCTGCAGTCCGGGTTGTCATCATTACTAACCTTCTGCCTGTGCCCCGTCTTTCTTCCCTGTACGTATACGTCTTGTCCAGGAGCTTTCTTGGCGGCAGTACTACAGTCTTACCATTGAGCACAGCTGGGTGCCAAAAGGCATGTAATTAATCCAGATACAGTACTGTGCTGGCACAGTTTGACTGCTTCTAGTTGCAAAGCTAGCTTGGTTGCAGTGAAGTGGTTGCTTTGCCCCTGGAGCCTTTTTGGAAAGGTTTGAGGTAACCGCTGTCAAGCACAGAATGACCGTTGCTAATCTACTGGTACCGATTGTTCTAATCACTCTAGCTCAGATGTTTCAAAACTTTCACCAGCAGTGTGGTGACTTGTATTGCCTTTTGTGTAAGGTTTTGTCTTTCCTAAAAGCAATCCACTCTGTGGGTATTTCCTATTTTTATTTAATAGAGCGGAGGTATTAAGGTTTAGGGAACAGAAGGTTGAGTCGAAAGAATTCAATTTGGTTTTCTTCCCTTGCTTTCTTTGTTGATCTCCGGATTTTCAGTGGTATGGAGTAACATAGATGAGAGGGCTTGGGAATTTTTGTGCTCCTGCAATGTCAGTGGTAGAAATTAGGGCTGGGAGACATGTCAAGAGTTGCATACACCATCTCCTACCTAGGATGGAATTAGAAAGTTCTGAACCAGTCCTGAAAGATGTCTGACAAAATTGTTATTAAATATTCCAATTCTGGAGATTCCCAAGCTGCCCCTGGCAGTCTGTGCCAGTACTTTCCTGTCTTTATGGTTACAAAGGTGTTTGGGGTTTTTTTGGTTGGTTTTTTTTTTTTTTTCCCAGGCTGAAATGAACTAGACTTCCTTTACTGCAGCTTAAATCCATTGCTGCTTATCTTATCTGCAAGGAACATAAAGAGCAGATTATTTCTTATTCCTTGTATCCAGATTTTACAAATAACAGGCTTTGATCATCAGAAACACCTGGAATATTCTTTCTCTGGACCAACAATCCTAATTCATAGAATAGTTGGGGTTGGAAGGGACCTTTAAAGGTCATCTAGTCTAAGCACCCCTGCAATGAGCATTCCTTGAGGTTTATCTCATAAATTTTGTTTCTTAAACCTCTAATGATTCTTGATGCTGTCTTTTTCTTAGCTTCTGGATTTCTTGAAGGGTGGAGCCTATGCAGGCTTCTAACTGCGATCTTGCAAGCACTAGGTGGAATGGAAAGATTGCTGTCCATGGGGTGTGAAGTGCACCTGTTCGTATGTTGCAGTACGGTGTCAGCCCTTTCTGCCTGCAGATAGGCTTGTTGATTTGGGCTCAGCTTGTGATTCCTTTTAATTTTTTACCTCACTGGTTGTTTTCTGTCGCCCATTAGTCTGTCTAAGTCAGTGTGATCATGGTTTATTAACAGTAATCACAGCGATGACCCTCAGGTGCTCTTAGAGACCTTATGTCCTAATTGTGAGGGTGCCCAACTGAGAACTGGTGTCTTTCCTTTTAGAAATATTGTTTGAAGTTGAAATAAAGACCTGAAATTTCTTGAGGGCTGTGTTTTGTGCTCCTCAGCATGGCTAGATGATGTTTTGTGCTGTGGAGGACATTAAAAAGAAAAGAATGCCTTGGGTTGTCTAAGTCCTTTTTGCTAGAAGTAACAAACATAATTTTGAGTATCATAGGAGGAAAAGGAACAATCTGTGATACACAGTGGTGGGTTACTAAAAAGTTTGGTTTTATTTTTAGCTCTAATACAAGGCAACAAACAAACAAAAGACAAGGAGGAAAGGCAGAAGTACCAGTGTTGGAGCATGTGCTGTCTTTAATCCATTTACCAGAGAAAGAAGACATCACTGACCTTTCACAGCCTTGGGTTGCCTTGGTTGTACTGCCACATATTAGGTAAGGGATGTTCTAAGGTACTATTGTCATGTATTTCTGTGGTACTGTCTAGTTCACTGTTTGTCAGAATTCATTTTACTTCAGGGAAGGACAATAATTAATAACCCTAGTTTGGGGAAACTGGGGTTAGAAGGTGAAAAAATGCTGTGTGGAAATACCATAAGTCAATAGTAAAGTCAGGAATAGAATATCAGTTTCTTGATTGCCTACTTGACATATTTCAGTTCCTGTGTTTTAAGCACTGTCCTCTCTAGAGGACTAGACAGTATTTTTTTTCTAATAAATATGATGTTCTTGTATGGAAGGAATAGTTGGAAAGAAGGTGTAATGAATGCTACAACTTAAATTGTGAATTGGAAATAGCAAAAATGGTTTGCTGCTGGTTTCAAACTTGGGGTGAGCTATCTGTAATATAATACAAGATAGATGTGAAAGAAAGCTTTCATATGCATGTAGGTGTCAGTGTAACAGATAAAAGTCTTCCTATTTATTTTGGACAGACCAATGGACAAAGAAAACATTCTGCCCCATGTGACAAGTTTTATAGGCTCTCTCTTCACAGCTATTGACAAAGGAAGCCTCTGCAAAGGTCAGTTATGGTTATTTCCTGTTTATTTGCTTTTTGTTGATATATAAAAAAATGATAAAACGGTTTTTCTGATGACACAAAGCATGAAAATGAATAGCAGTAGTATTGTACCCAAATTTATTGACCAGCTCAAGTAAAACTAGAAGAGCAAAGCCTGGGGGAAACACCCTCCAGGAAATGATTCTGCATTTACTGTTGATAATAACAATGGGGTGACAGATGTTCTGCGAAGTGGAGGATGGAGATAATTGGGAAGGAGAAGAAGGAAGTGAGAAAAAAGAGGATGGAAATCAATCTAAACCAGATCCAGGCTGAATCAGTCGAGTGAAAGAGAGTCTATTGACTCCCAACCTCCAATTAGACTATTTCAAACCTATAGTGCAAAGTTTGGGACGTTACCATCTCTAACCTAAGTGACAGCACCAATTCTAAATGCTGCATCTTTCTTCCAGGCATGGGTGGTGACTGGTTGTCTTCCCTCTGGCCAAAAAAAAAAAACTGTTTTAACTTAGTTTTCATTGGGCAGGGCAGTTGTTACTCAGACGGATTGTAAGTATTTGGCCTTATGCCAAATATAAGCAAGTACTGGAATGCCCCAGGTTCAGTGTTCGTCATTCCTTGGTTTGAAAGGGCTTGTCTGGAGTCTGGCCTTTTCCCTTTATAATCCCTTTGTTAACATTCCTAAATGTTTCCACCAGTTGTCTCTGTTGGTTTTTTTTCTCTTCTCTTCGTCTCTACATACTTGTCAAGCATGGTCCTTTTGGACTTGGCCGTTTTTTCTATACTGTTTGAAGGATGTGATTATTTTAGTGGCAATGTACTTATTCTAAAAAAGGAGTACCCAAACTTTCTTTTCTTGGGTCTCATCTTTGGTGGCAGTAGTTGCCGCTCTGCACCAGCTCTGTGCGTATGCAAGAGGCACGTTGCTATGCCTCCGTTTGCTCATAAGAGAAAAGAAAACAAATGCAGTCTCAGTCCTACACTCTTGCCTCCTATTGCCCCATCCTACATTCTTTGCTTGATTTTCCTCACCCTCCTCCCAAACTAGGGTTCCTGGACACTTTCTTCATCCTCTGCCATTCTTTCCAGCTCCATGATCTCTACAATTCCACACCTTCTGCTAGGACTCCAGTCTCTTCTTACTGCCTGTGCAAGGCACACCCCAGCCCTGTGCTCCCTATTTGACCTGCATGGCCTCTGTAGTCTGAGGCAGAGTGCGAGTCTCAGAACTGGGTGTTTTTCTGCAGTTGCTGCGAAGTGCAGGGAAGCTGGCTTGTGAACTGGGACAGAGCAACAGCAAGTTAGCCCTGGCAGCCGCTTAGCGGTAGCTGCCTGTACAGAAGTGTTTACCCAGTTGATCATATAGTTGTGTCCACAGTGAGGTGGGAGCCACTATCTTTGTCCATCACAGACGTACTACTACTAAATGTATGCAGATTACGGTTTGGGAACCTGTGCCCTTACGCTATAGATGCAGAAAGCTTCGTCCTGCCATTACTTGCTGTTTCTTCTCCTCTCTGAGGAGCTCCTTGTGGAGGTTAATGGTGAGCAGGAACACGCACCTGGGATATGAAGCAACTTGGAATAGAGGGACGTTTTCAAAGGAATAAGTGGGAAATGGATGTTCACTTCCCCTTCTTTTCCGTGGCAGCTGGCAGTATGTAAGAAAATTATATCCTTTCAAAACTTTCTTCAGTTTGCCTAGTTTAGGAACAGTGTTTCTTCTGCTTGGAAAGAGATGGAGAGAAGAATTTGTATATATTTTTTTAAACGACCTATTTCCTAACTTAGGAGTGGCAGGGGAAAGGAATTGCCCTTCCCCTTTCTTGCCTGGAAGGGCTTTGGCTCTCCTGTGCTTCTGGGAAACCCTCCATCTCTAAAGGATGCTGAGAGGTTCAGGAAGGAGACGTGATTGCTGTAACAAAATTCAGCAAAAACCTTCCATTCACTAACAAATATTCAGCCTTTAAGTACGTGGGACAGCTTTGAAGATCTCATACAGTAGCGCGTTGCCGAAGTGCCAAAGTTTATAGGCACCTGTGTGGTAGCATCAGTATACAGATTTGCTGCTATTTTCCTGCATTTGTATCAATTTGGGTAACGTTTCTTCATTTCTGAGTGCCATTTGTAGCATAGAGCTGTCTCAGACTCCTGCAGCAGTGCTTAGCTCCAGATCTCTGCTCCCTGTGTACGTGGGTGTGATGGAAACAGATGCAAACTGGGAGCTACTCAAGCTTTCAATGCTGGCTCCCTGGAGTAGGCATTTGCTTTGATAGCCAGAGGAGCATTTCCTTTATGGGTTATGATGATTAGAAAATAACACATGCCAGTTCTCGGACCCATATGTTACCCTATTTCTGTGACTTCAGCCATTTCAGGGTGGGCATGCACGATACAAACACAAGTCATTGAAAGCTGAGTAAATACACAGGCTGTTCTTGTTCTCTCTCTGCTCCAGGAAGCCTGTTTGTGGCCTGCCAAGCTGTAAGTACTCTTCTTAGTTTGGCGGAGTCTTCTGAAATACTCCATTTGTTACCTGTGGAGCGTGTCAAGAGCTTACTGGCGTAAGTAAACTGCCTGTTACATGATCCTTTGTGATTCTCCTTGGTAAAGCAAAGAGTTGGCTTTGCCTTTGTGTAGGGGCTTGTTAAATGCCTCTTTGTGTGTTGCCTGTTCTGTTAGGCCAGCGTCTTGCTTCAGTACTGTGGTTGTGTAAGGTAGCAGTGTTGTAGGCTCTCTTTGTTTGGAGAACCAAGTAGATGTAGTGCCTGTTCAGTGATGTTTTCTCTGCAAACTGAAGCTTTCTTAGAGAGCTGCAGGGTAGTGTGTCAAATAAGTTGGTTCTAGTTTTACCTTGGAGTGTGACGCTTAGTAACTGTGTCTTATATTATAGTGATAAAAGAGGCAGAAACAGCTCTTTCTGAGTTGTTTCAAAAGCCTGATCTTCTGCAGTCTGCTGGTGGTGTTGAGATTCCACCATGTCCTGAAATACCCATGTATGTGCTTGGTCCACAGTGGGAGGAGGTTTTGTATGCTCCATTTTATTTATTGTAACTCTCTTCTACTTATAATTAGCACACATAACTGAGTGACTGGAGGGATCGAGTGAGACCGTTGATCTGTCTCCAGCAAATCCTGCAGAATTGCCATCTCCCATCACTGTTGGGCTGTAGCATCTCCAAGTTTTTGATGGCTTGAACTTCAAAACACCCTGCTCAGTTAGGACATCATGGTGCCCATATCTGAGGCATGATGGAGATGAAACAGCTTGCCCAGATCAGGCAGGAAGTCTTGGGAGAGCGCTTCAGTCTAGTGTTTTTCTGCCAGCTTTGGGCTGGGGGTGTGAAACCCACTTGGAGCAAGGGATGTAAGATAGCAGAAGGAGGTTTCCCTGTGGGTAGGCAGGACTCCTGGTGTCTCACCTAAGTCTAGATTATTTCTTTTTTGTTGAAGCTGATCACTGGCTGGGCACCTGGGCAGTAGCAGCAGCCCTTGTCTGACCTATGCATATTTGTTTTCTGCAGCTGTGGGGAGGCCCAGCCTGCTAGCCCCAGCTTGACAAGCCTGATTAATACAAAGGAGGAATCTCATGCCTCTTGGGGTGTCATAGGTGATTGGGCTTTGAGGCTGCAAGCCAGCATGCTGGTGAAGTCTGACTTCACTGGCCTGCTGGTGCCAGCAGAGTCTGAAGTCATGTGGAATTTTCCCTTGATATTGTTGTCTTCACTACTGCCTTATTTTCAAAAATCTGTATTACTGTAGTGCTTTCTATATGCTAATAAAAAGCACTGTTGTTCTAGCTCTTTCCCTTCAGACCCCTCTGCATTGCTGCTAGCTGATCTCTATTACACGAGGTTGGCATTGTGTGGATGCCAGGACCCCCTTTCCCAAGGGAATCTGATGGACTTGTTCGAGAAGTTGCAACCTAATATTTCCACTGGTGTTTCCAAGGTGATCTACTTACTTGAGCATGTGCAAGATGATTTGTATTTTAGCAATGCAATTTAAGTAAGCTGAGTGAAATGACAAAGGCTAAAGGAGAAACAGGAGACTAAGTAAAGCAATTACTTCTGTAGTATCTGTTTAGGACTGCTTCCATTTCTAAGAGGCTGTTGTGGGGCATTAGTTAACAGAGGTTAACTTTTAGCCCTAGGAGGCTTGCCTTTTCCCTAGAGGTGAATCAGAGCAGGAACCTAATGCATTCATTTTGAATTGCCTGCTAGACTACAGGAACTTATCTGTTTCTCAACTTCAGGAGGAACCTAGTGAAATCAGCCTCCTTTGCAAAACGTTAACTTCTGTGTATGTGTCTGTGTATGTAGCCTGTGTTCTCTGGCATGCTTCTGACATATGTTTCCACTTTGGATAGGTCCGACTATTGACTGTCCGAATTCTAAACCATTTTGAGATTCCACCTTCTACACAGGCTGAGGTAGGGCTAAAACGTTTCATTTAACATTTCAAAGCCATCTTTGTGTGATGTTGTGTGTGAACTGTTTTCCACTTTGCAGAAACAAAGCATGTGTCTAGTAGAGGTTGTCCTCTGCTTTTGTGCTTTCACATTCCAGTTCTGTCTCTTTGTCCCCCTGCCTCCTGATGTTTTCACATGTTTCAGTTTTGATGCCTAAGTGGTGGAAAACAGAGCAAGTCCCTTGACTTTGTTCTTTGGTCCAAAATGGCTGGGACTCTGTTTAGTTTTGTTGAGGTTCCTTTCAATGAGAAAAAGATACTCTAACAAAATGCATGTCACTTGTTTGTTCAGGGTGATGGCACAGGGGAACTCCAGCCAGTGTTTGCCATATTGCTCCAAGCAGAACTTGTGCCAGCAACAGTGAATGATTACAGAGAGAAACTTCTTCATTTGAGGAAATTAAGATATGATATAGTACAGTCTGCAATACCAAGTGCATCTTTGCAGGAGGTAAGTAGTTATTGTCAAAAAGCAGTTGTCGCATTCCTTATTCCAGTTGTCCTTGGAACTGTTGCGTTCTCTTGGATATTTAGTAGAACAGTGGTTATCTAGATAAATGACCCACAACCAGATTAATCAGGTTTTAATATCATGGAAAGGAAGACAAATGATTCCAAGGAGACATGAGTCATGAGCAAATTTTAAATCATGACTTTGGCATACTCTCAGCATGGTTGAATGTTGGTAGGACTCCTGTTGGCCACTGGAGAGCCTAGCCTCTGGATCTTGCTGCAGGGTGAAAATCTAGTATGCATATGACTGTTGAATCTCCTCTGCTGCTGGGCTAAAGGGGACCTCACTTTCTAGATGTTGGAAGGGTCACATTTTTACTAGTTAAATTATCATGGATTTGGTGGGAGGGTGGTTTTTTTAATTATTTTTCTGGCTGTTACTGTACCTGTATAATTTTTTTACCTTGACTTGTAAGCTCCTTTTAAGGGTTGTAGGTCAGTCTTACTGCATGTAGGTTAGCAAGGAGCCAGTCTAGAGGACATGCTTCTAGGCCTAGTGTGATGAAGACTCCTCAAGGCAAACTTTCCTCTTTCTGAGGTCCTTAATGCTCCTGTGGCAGCCCTGAGGTTTGAGAGGGAGGCAGGCAATCCAGATCTGCTGTGCTGAACTGGTTTTTTGCACATTCATGGTATGTAGGTATGTTGACTAGATCTCAGTGCAGCTTTTACAGTAAATGGACTCTAGATATCTTCATACAGCTATGAGACAAGGAATGATGATGTGCGTGACTCGTTTCATTACTTGTAGTGCTTCTGAGAACTTCTTTGATCAAAGTTTCCTCTTTGAGAGGAAAAAGGTTAGAAGAGGTTGTTTGGTGTTTAACTATTGTTTTTTACATCTCAACAAGGTGGTATTGTATGTCATTCTAGGTGCCTCTTCGGTATTTATTGGGAATGCTTTATATTAACTTCAACCCTCTCTGGGATCCTGTAATTGAACTCATAACGTGAGTATATGCGGTTGGATGCTGCAATCTATGGTTGTGTTACAGAACATTCCTTCCATTGTTCTGTGAACAAAAGCTGAGGTAAAAATGTTCAATTTAGAGCGATTTGTGCATGAGAACCTTTGTGTGAAATCTTCTGAAACGAATTTGATCTCTCAAATAAATCGCAACCTGTGTAGACTCTTACTTTTTAACTTAGTTTCTGATTTTTCTTACTGTTAAAGGGAGCTAGCAACAAATATAGTCAAATAGCATCAGAGTTTTGAGTCAAAGGTAGCAGGACTTGATTAATGTTTCACAAATACTTAGAGGACCAAGAATTCCCTCTCAGTTTCCCCGTCTCTGACTTTTCTGTCCTTACTGGAAAACATCTAAATCCTACTAAAGAGTAAGGAAGACTTACCATGGTGACAGCTGAGCTAAATACTGAAATCAGTGTCTGCTTTCGGTATGACTTTATCTTCTTTATTTTCCCCTCTGTTGTATGATTAAAAAGGATGAGATTTTCCCTTCAAGCTAGTGAATTAATAAAAAAAATATTAAACCAGCTCTTCAAAAGATATGTCCATGCTAATTCTTCCGTTGTTTCTATATGATGTTACTGTACAGAAGTCAGTAGAAAGCTTGAGAACATTTTGACTTAATTTGAGTTCATTTGAAGTCATGAGATACAAAGAGATTATTTTAATAAGAATTGACATTTGGGATCCATGAGTAAAGGCAAGGGAAATGCTACAGCTGTATCGTGCAGATGTCCTGTCTTCGGACATCCACATTAAAGCAGTAATCAAAGCCTCTGATTGTGTTAGTTGTTAACTTGCCTAGTGACGCATGGCTTTTCTTTTTTTTTTTT
>VYZM01015083.1:440506-461653 GCA_013398915.1 Dromas ardeola
TTTTTTCCTTTTAATTTCATCCTGTCTTATGCTTTGTTAGTTCTCATGCAAAGGAAATGGAGAATAAACAGTTCTGGAAGGTCTTATATGAACATTTGGAGAGGGCTGCTACCTATGCTGGTAAGTCGCGTTGTTATGACAGTAACCCAGCTAATTGTGAATGACACGACAGGGTTTTTGTGTGCCCCAAGTTTACGTGTGATGGGGGAATTCAGAACCAGGGCTCTTGAGTACCAGCATCATGTTCAGGGTAGGAATGGAGAGGCTTGGGAGAAAACTGTCTCCTCCTGTCCTAAACACCAAGAAGCAGGTAGAAAAGGCACCTGCATTACAGGAGGGAGTTGCAGGTTGTGGGAATCCATGCAAGAGTTTTGTCCCTGCTTAAGGCTGGCTCTGCCCAGACTGATCAGAAGCAATGACAAAACCTGTATAATGGGGCTGACTGTCTTTCCGCTTCCTAGATTCAGTGGAATTCCTGCAAACAGTGTCTGTATTGGGTGTTCTGTTGAGGTTTGCCTAGGGGTGTATGGAATCTGTGGTTTCACGACAGAGCCATGAGCACACAGCCATTTGTGGAATTCTCTGTTGCTCAAGAGAACTGAGCTTAACTGAGATGCATCAGGGCTGTAAGGCATCCTAGAATACCTTCTAAGCAATGTGGCTTTTTCAGGTCAATGTTAAATACAGTTGTCTTAACAGTCACATCACCAAAAGTATTACTTTCATAGTGGGGGACTGATACCTTGCCACTGGCAATTATGAGGTAACCTCAAGAGATTTTCTTCATCTGTTCTGTAGAAATGGAGCTGCAAAATGAACTAGATGAACAGGAGGAAAGCATTGCTGAAACAGAAAGCGAGAAGATGCCAGAAGGAGGGGTGGGGACTGTCTTCCTGGAGCAGCTGAGGACTAGAACAGATTGTAGCGAGCGGCTAGACCACACAAACTTCCGTTTTCTACTGTGGAAGGCACTGAATAAGTTTCCAGACAGAGTGGAGCCTAGGTCAAGGGAACTTTCCCCACTTCTTTTAAGGTTTATTAGGTAAGTACGATTTATTTTTCAGTTGAGACGACACATGGCTTTGAATGTGTTGCTAAGCTTTAAGACTATGGCTGTCCCATTATAGACATAACTTCCTGAATGCACGGTTGATGAGATGTCTTAGCAGTTAAGATAACCTTTTGATTGAAATGTGTATTCTCTTAGAAGAAACATCACACAAGAAGCAGGCTGAAATGAAACTGGCAGTACGTTTCTGCTGCTCAGTCGCTCGTTTATTGACTTGCCACTGTCACAGCCGGATTACTCCCATTAAGGAATGATTTCAGTGGAAATAAAGTTCCTTTTTTAAAAAATGAAAATACATTTTAATTTAGAATCACAGAAGATCAAGATGGGGAAAATACTGGTTTTTTTAGAGGCTGATTTAATTTCCTGCCCCTGGAGGGAGAGCAGTAGCGTACTTGCATATGTGCACATAACAGATAGCATGATGCATGTGGGGTAGGTGTGACCTCATGGCAGGGCAAGGTTTCTGATATTCCTTTTCTATGATGAGAAAACCTACGTTTTGCTTGCCTTCCTGGAAAAATTGAACTGTACTGTAGTAGGTTGGTTTCCTCACTCTCACACTTCCATACTCACTGTTCACCTTCCTATTCGAGCAATCGCAACCCCCATGCCCTCTCTTTACAGACCTCTAGTAATTTCGTGATTCACGTCTCTTCTTCTCTCCACCAGGAACCTCTAATTTCCTTTAGTGTATTTGGTTGCTGCCTTATATCTCTGCAACTTGTAGGCAAAGAAACATATTACTTGCTAAAATACGCTTCTTTGGGAATTTTTAGCCATATAGTGTCCCATAGTGCCATATAGTGCCACTAATAATGAGGGTGGTGGATTGTGGAGTTTCTAGTTGTTCTTGCCCTGAAAAATGGTATACTTCTTAATTCTTTCTGTTTTTTTGTTTTGTTTTGGTTTTGTTGTTTTTTTTTTTTTTTAAACATAGAAATGAGTACTACCCAGCAGATTCACTAGTGGCTCCATCTCAGGATCTCAGAAAGAAAAATAGTGGTACAGTAGCGACAAAAGAAATACCTGGTGAAGAGGTGAATGATGTTGCTATGGAGGAGGAGGAGGAAGAAGAAAAGGAAGAAGGGGAACCAATTACTGTAGGACTACCAAAAAGGAAAACAAGAAGAGCTGCTGCTAAGTAAGTATTTTTAGTTTTCCCTTGCTAGTGCTTTCATGGAAGGGCAGGTTCAGCAGCTCATGTTGAGATAAAAGTTATGCTTGTGTATATATATATATTCCTTTTTCTTCTTTTGCGTGCACTTCCTAATTTTTCAGTGGATTATAAGCACTTCAGAGTCAGAAACTCTGCCTGCACAGTACTAAACATCCAAAGACCCTGCCCAGGTTTTATCGTTATCTCGCTACCTGCTGACAGTCTGTGATTTGTGTTACTTTAAGCAAAAAGTATGTGGTATTCTGAAGCCATTCTGAAGTTTTTGAAGGCCGTTGTCCCTGCATACCCCTGGCTTCTCTGTGCGTATGTGCTAGTCTTTTAAAGCCAGAGACTTTGAAAAATGAGACTATTCATTTATGTATTTTAATATTGGGATTCTGCCATTGCCTACCTGTTATAAATCTTGGTCCCGGTCTTCTTCATAGGAACAAAGATTTTTATTTGGTGATGTGTTAGACTGAAGCTACATGCTGTTGTGCTGTCATTATTTGCAGCACTGAATACATGGAGAAAGTGACACTTTGTGTGAATTCTCTACAATTTCTCTGATCAGAGTCTCTTGACCCTGATGACCCATATCGAATGTCCATTACAAATACATCACAAAGATTTGTGGTTTGCCACTTTTTTTTTTTTTTGCAAAGGATGGCCCTTGTAGTGACAGACAACTTCAAAATGTCACCTTACATGTTGGAGCACGATGAGTATTTGATATGTAACCTGAGTTGTCATTTAATCCCAGGTGTCTTATAGGTGTTTCATTTTGTTCCCAGATTCTGGCTTGTATCTGTAAATTAGCAGCAATTAAAATACAATGTCAGTCCCAGATTTTTTTATGTGTTTTTTGTTGTTGTTTTTTTTTTTTTTTTTTAACTTCCATCTCAAACTGTCCACGTACTTAAGTGGAAACAGTAGTTCCTGGCAGCAATAACAAAGGCATAAAAGATTTACCGGAGGCATGTTAATGAGTTCTGGAGTGACCTCCCTTTGTCTTTGCCCTGGACAGTTCACACAGTCAGGCCTGTGCTGCAGGTGGGGCAGAGCTCTCGTGGGGCTGCACCACAGGAGGACCCACGCCTGCGCCAAGCTCAACGTGGGGTTGCCAGAAGGCGTTGTACTTATCTTTTGGCTGAGCCCAGCCATGGAGGAAGGCAGCCCAGTCGAGTGTCTGGAGAGTTTAGTGTAAAATACCGTGGGGAGCAGCTGGATGAGGGCAGCCTCTGCCAGCCCCACAGCACATATGGTGGAGGAGATCTCTCGCCTTCCTTATCCTGGTCACCTCTCTCCCCTCCCACAAAGTGGAGGTAGGGCAGATGTAGGGTGACACAACCACTGCCACAGGCACTGACCCCTATCTGTGCTTGCAGCCCAGCATAAGTCCAGCACAGTCCGTGGCTAAATGCAGCTCTTAAATGTTGATGGGAGTGAAATGGGCACCAGTTAAGGACAAGTAAATAAACAAACTCACCCATTTCCCCCATTTGGTGTTCCAGGCTGGGCTGGCAGAAAGTAGTAAGCTGCATCCTGACTGTTTGTATTCCTTTCTTGCCAAAAGCTGAGCCCATCTAGCACTACTGAGGAAAGAGCCTTCTTTGTGCAGTGAAGTGGCATCTGGAAGGAGCTGCTTAGGAGGGGGAGCAGGATACCTCTTGCTGTGTGTCTGAAATGGAGACTTAACAGACTTGGGATCCTCTTGTGTTGTTTTTTTCTTCTTTCTTGTTATTCAGTTTTAATGAAAGTCCCCCGTTTGTTTATGATAAGGCAGGATTATCTCTTCTGGTCACTTCAAAAATATATTTGTTTTGTTTTACAGGCAACTAATAGCCCACTTACAAGTTTTCTCTAAATTCTCGAATCCTCGTGCATTGTATCTGGAGCACAAGTTGAACGCATTATATACCCAGGTGATGCTATTTGCTGACTTTCAGAATTGCTGCTAATAAATTAACTCATTCTTATTTGAATGCAGTGTCTTGAGACTGCAGAAACCTGTCGTTCTTTGAACCCAGTCACGATAGCTGAAAAAGGAGTTGTCCTTGAGAGGGCTTCCTAGCAGGCTTTACTTGAAATGAGCCCCTTTAGCAAAGACCTGCTTGAAGATACCTGGCTTAGTTTGCCAGGAGTGAGTGGCTCAGGCAAACAGATCTGGCAGCAGGTAAGTAGTAGTCTGTGGCAAGGTGGAGGAGTGGCTGTAGAGGGAGTCTGTTCCACTTGCACAACGAGATCTGGAAGAGGATTTTGAATCCAAAGCTTGGGTAAGACCCAAGGAGATTTGTCCTTGTCCTACAGTGTTGTGCTTACAAAGAGTATGGTCAGTGTGAACAACAGATCATTTTGCATCAACTGTTCTTTCCAAATTATTACAGTTTTACATGTTTCAGCATTTCTCATTGTGATTTGAGATACAAAATGTGGGAAATTCATGATACTCATCCTGTCTAGCACTTGGGGAGGGGTTGTGCAGTCATGGCCATCATTATGAAAAAGCGTACTTCTGCAGAAAGAGAGGAAATACAAATAGTTTTTGTGTGTGCATGTGTCTGTGTCTCTCTGTTTTTCTTTTGTTTGTTTTTAGTGTTGATGATACTATTCCTTTGCATATGCAGTCCTAGGCATATGCACTGTCAGTGCATGGTGTATAAGTCACTGTCACTATCAACAAAATAAAAAACTGAAGATAAACGGAGATAAAGCAAATAAGCAGGGAACACAGATTAAAGAGCAGAGCAGCTTTTGCCTGCCTAGCCAAAAGTCTCTTCTAACTTTAAGTAAAGGAGGCAGGAAAACAAATCTAAGAAGAAATGGGATGGGAGGGGTCACAGTCTATAAGAATGGCATAAAAAAAGAAAACAGAATTTCTTCTTGAAGAATATTCCTTTTGATAAGATTCCTTTTTGAGGGATTTCCCTGAAGGAATTGTCAAAAATAGGACTCTGAAGACGGATTCTAAGTCCTTGTCCTACGCTCTTTAAAAGGGTATTTTATTCATGTTACTGTGTTTTGTTGGTTCCCGATTTGTGGATTTGTTCAGATCATTGGCATTTTCTGTAGTTGTTCACAGAATCACAGAATCGTAGGGTTGGAAGGGACCTCTGGAGATCATCTAGTCCAACCCCTCCCCGCCAGAGCAGGGTCACCTAGAGCAGGTTGCACAGGAACGCATCCAGGCAGATCTTGAATGTCTCCAGAGACGGAGACTCCACCACCTCTCTGGGGAGCCTGTTCCAGTGCTCTGCCACCCTCAAAGTAAAGAAGTTCCTCCTCATGTTTAGGTGGAACTTCCTATGCTCAAGTTTGTGCCCATTATTTCTTCCCAATTTGTATTCTCTGAGGTTGGGTCAGTGGGCTGTAGAACTATATTAAATGGTAAGAACCTATTATTTCCCTGGGTTTCACCTGGCACCTGGTGTGGGAGTTGGAAGGTCCATTCATTACTCCTCAAATTTGAGAATCTCTAATGAACAATCCACTCTGTTTCAGTCAACCTCAGAGTTTGGCTTAGGAAAAGAGTTGGTCCATGTGTTTCATTGCCTGTATTCTTAGGAAAATACTGAACAGATGTGTACAGGTCAAAACAGCGCGTGAAAAACAATCTGACGACTCTTATAGAGAGTTTACGTCATCACTTACTGTTGGCTATTTCTGTGTCTTAGCATATGTATTGTCATGACTGGTGTGTCTGTCTGGCATAGGGACATCATGGAGAAGTGACCTTTGATGATTCTAGCCTGTGCTGTTTGGTAGGAGACTGAAGAACTGATAGGGATGCTGCTTGGGGAAATGAGCTGTATTTCTTAGTGTCTAGGTTATGAGGAGTCATCTTCAAGAGATGGCAGATCTCGGTGAGACTTTGCATATCAAGTGCCTATCAAATCTTATGAGTATTTTGTGTTTGTCACAGGAGAGCAAGGCAGGTGTCTTGGGATGGTTTGGGTAGTCTGCTCGTTAATCCAGTCTTCCCAGATACACAACTGGTTACTGGTTTTGGAGGTTGAAAACGCAAGCTAGCAGTGGTCCAAAAGACAATTTCAAAAAACCAAATGTTATAACTATCCTACGTAGATCGGAGGGAAAAGTATATATGAACTACCAGCAACCATGTCTGCTTTTTATGAGTGACAGCTGTGTATTCACATCTTGGCTTTATACTGGCAACACATCCATTCTGATAAGCTAGTCCAAAACCTGCTTGAGCTTGGAGCTTTTGGGTTGTTTCACTATTTGCAGTAAGCATTTCTGTCTCCTAGGTAGGGACTCATGTTCTTTCTTTTGTCGTTTGCAGTTACTGTCCCATCTAGACCAGAATGTACAGAGAATAGCTCTTGACTGTATAATGACGTACAAGCATCCTCATCTACTGCCGTACAGGTAAAAGCTTTTATATTATCGTTGGTGAATGAGCCTGCTGTCATCAGAAGCCTGCTTGGGGTCAGTTGCTTCAAAGAGAGAGCCCTGCCTGTATTTTTTGAAGACGTGTATCAATTTTAATTTTAGCCAGCTGTATATTTCCTATCTAAAACAGGAAATAAGACCTTGAGGTTGGTCAGTGTCTCTTTTTGTTTACAGGAAAATGGCAACGCTTTTATTCTGCCCCAGAAGATTGTGTGCTTTGTAGTTGCATCTTTTTCAAAGAGGTCTTTTGTACTAGTGCTTTATAACCACTCAGAGAAAGTGACAGCATAAAACTGTAGTTCGTCGTTGAATAATCTCTTCAGAATGTGTCCAGGAGCTATTTTCCTATGTAATTAGCTTGATCTTGCTGGATGTTTTAATATTTTTTTGATGAAAGGGTGGGAACATGGTACTTTAATATTTTATATACAGCATAGATCAGGTAGGTAGGTAAGTAGGTATAGATGTATGTGTGTGTGTCTGTCTATTTACAACCCCTACCTGCCCTCAAATAGTGTTTCTTACTTTCAGGGAGAACTTGCAAAGGCTTCTGGAGGACAAGAGTTTTAAAGAAGAAATAGTCCATTTCAGTATTTCTGAGGACACTGCAGTAGTAAAAATGGAGCATCGACCAGATCTCATCCCTGTTCTTATGAGGTGTGTCATGAAGTGCAGGTTTAAAGGTTTCATGTGAAAGTACCATGAGCAGAGATGTAATGCTGCTGCTTCTCATTTTAAACAGTTGAGATAAACCGATGGTTAATGGTATGCTTTCACGACTTATTTTGTGATGTTCTGTATGGTTTCCTTATTAACACCTGTAATGTAACGTGCTATGCAAATAGCGTTTTCTTTAAGAACAGCATTTTGGTAAGTACTGCTTCTTCTTAGGCTTACAGAGAACTGTGAGATCATTTCAGTTCACTGAGTATTACCACTTAATTTTATTAAGATACAGTGATGCCAGTTATCATGCAGGTTGCTGCTTCAGCAGTCGCTGCCCTCAAGCAAGCCTGGAGGTATTCTGGTTTTATACCTGAAGTCTCCAGCAAAGCTCCTATTGTAATAGCAGAAGCTGAACTTTCACTGGGATGTTTTGGGGCACTGTGTAGTAATTCAGTGGAGACCCTGAAGGCTGGGGGGAGGTGACTTGCACGCAGTTTATTCTCACTAGGGAGCATTTTTAAATGAAATGGAGTTTCTCCTGCAGAACAAAAGACTAGGAAACAGATGGCTTGCTGAAAGCTAATGCAACCTCTTTTTGGCTCTTGAAGAATTCTCTATGGCAGAATGAGAAACAAAACAGGGAACAAAACACAGGGCAAGTCTTCAGCGGGCACTCGCATGTCGATCGTTCTGCGATTTCTTGCCGGCTCACTGCCAGAAGAGATACGGATGTTCTTGGATCTGCTCTTTGAAGCTGTGAAGCAATTCAGTAATGGTAGGTACAGGCAGTAGAACCTGGGGGTATGGTACTCCCTGACCTGTAGAGGTGTGGGAGGATAAATACGCTTAGTACTGTTACGTGCTTCAGTTTGCCTCTAATGGTGCCTTGGAAGGATGAAAGTAAAGTTTTGATAAGGAGTGGGATTCCCCTGAGCTTTTCCTTACAAAGCACGATTGCTCTGTTATACAGGTCAGAAAAACTGAATGTCTTGCCACAGCTGTGCAAGTAAGCTCTAGCAGGCCAGGAATGAGCAATCACTGGCATCGTAGGCTAGCCTGCATATGATGGCAATAAACAGAGATTGTAAAGTGCTCTGATTACTGTAGCAGTGGGAGACATCTGAGTGTCACAGAGAGATGGAGCTGTGGTTATTTAAAAAGCTGAATGTGAGGAACTGTAATTTAGGGCCAGATTATACTATTTTTCATTGAAAATTATTTTCAATAGTGGGTATCTTTGTGCTGCTTCTTTAGATAAGTTGCTGTCCCTTTGCCTATTGCAGGGCCTTGCCAGACTGCGGTGCTTCGAAGTATGTCAGAGCTGGATTTAGCTAAAGTCCTGCCTCTTGGGCGTCAGCATAGCCTCTTCATTGTTCTCGAAGTTGTGTTGAAAAACATAGGACATTTGATCCATCAGTACCTGCCTGAAATTCTGCAGATTCTGCTGTGCATGACGGCTGTGGTAGCCTGCATCCTCCAGCAAAGAGAGAAGGTACGATATATGCATACAAACATGTAAATTAAATTCCTTCCTCCCCCCACCCCCCCCTTAGCTTTCACGTGTACATCTTCACTGCTTCAGATAAAGATAAATTTAATACCAGCATGGAGTGAAGCTTAGCAATTAGATGTTTGTCAAAATAGAGGCCAATGATATTTTTCTGGAAGTGCAACAGGGCTCAGGCAATGCAGACAGTGTTAATATATTTAGAAAGCCGCTTTGGACTGCATTTTTGCGTGAATTACTGAAGAGAGAGTTGGAGGTGATCTCTGTGCGTTGTGGCCTGCCTGCTCTGTGGACAGACAGGCAGGAGGGGGAAAGGTAAAGGATGTAACAAGATCTTATGGCAGGAAGTTGAAATTGGCCTTAAAGGTGTAGCTTTTGGTCTGCAAGGATAAAACATTTGAGCAGGGGAAGGAGAGGAGTTAAAGTTCCTTGCCTGAGGACTTCAGAGCAAAACTTGCCTTTGAGGTGTTTTGTAGCGGTGCTAGACTCACGGGGAGCTCAGCATTGTGGGTGATGATAGTGATTATCTACAGTGACTGTCTCCTGCCATAGGACACAGGGAGAACATGGCTTCCAGCCGTGCTTTCAGCACACTAGAAGCACGTTCAGCTCTGTATTGAGTGTGTCACAATTGTGAGTTCTCAGCTATATATCTGCAGAGCACTGCAAATGTTTTTTCCCTTGCTGTGCACTGGCTGTGCATGCAGAAGGGGTCAGTTGAGGAAAACATTCTGTTAAAGATTGCCTGCACCTAAAGATGGGGCATTGTTGACTTACCACTGCCCTGTGTCCAGGACAGCAGCACAGAGATCCTGAGCTCTAGTCCAGGTAGCTCAGGGACTCTGTTGCCAGCTGTTTGGAAGCTATGACATTGAGCCAGGCTTTTCTGTCTTTATGAAACCAGTGCCTTTGCCAGGCTTCAATCCAAATAGGAAAAGGAAAGCTGGAGTCTAGTCCGGTGCAGAGCCTGATCATATATCAGGTGTGAAACAAGCAAACTGCAGTCATCAGTGTCACTGCAGTGTTGAAAGGAATTATAAGGTGATAGACTGAGCAAGTGGTGTGTTGAAAGGAATTATGTGATAATAGACTGAGCAAGTGGTGTTAGGTAATGAATGTTTTGTCGCTCTGTGGGTATGTTCTTGCCAAGACCCATCTGTGAGCATTGGAGGTTAGAACTTGTCTTGAAAACAATCCATCAAACAAAGCAAGCCCTTGCAGTCAGGCGGCATCCAAGGTCCTATAGTTGCCTGCATAGTTGCACAGAACTTTATAACTATCTTCTTTTACAAAGGGGATGAGCAAATTTTACGACAGCAGCATCCCACAGTCCGACTTAAGCAATGAATTGCACGTGCCTACATGTTTTATACTGGGAAAAGGGTTTTAAAAGCCGCTTCATGCATTGCTGGAATAGTCACATTTTGCCAGGGTTACTACAGTAATTCCGTCATCGTTGTGTAACGCACAGAGTGACAGTCTGCCATTTGTCTGAACTTAATTTAGCACTTCATTAGCCCGTGAGATGTTAAAAGCTCAAGAAGAGTGTGAGAAATCTGTTTGTCTTGGCTAATGATTAGAAGACATTCTTGGAGTTTGAGAGTAATTTATTGCAGGCTGATACTGCCTGGAGAGTTAAACATCAACTTTGGCTGTTTTGAGCCAAGTTATTAATTTACCATTTCCTACTGTTCACGTTCATTATTGAGTTTCTTTGTCCTCTCAAAGACTTGATCTCAGAGGACTGCCCTTACGGCAATTGAACAGTGAGAGACCCAAAATTATTTCGTTTGTGGGTCACCATTAGCAATAACAACCTGGTTAGTGCTTTCTTTGGCCCTTTAAGCAGCTCATTTGCTGTCTGGAAGATGATTGCACACCGTTAGTACACGTTCAGCACAGCTTGGGGGGCCTAGGCAAGAGCATGTCTGGTTCCTTTTTCACCATCTCCTCTTTGTCTTTTTACTTGTGATGCAAAGGTAGTATAGCAGTATACTGCATGGTAGAGGGTAGTCTCTTCAGAAATACGTGGGTACATCAAATAAAAAAATTGTGATGTCTTTTAGTGAGGCTTTGACACCAAAGCTGCTTTGCACAATAAGAGATACAAGTGTTTATTCCAGGTGGTGGATCAGGATATGTACTGGAGACCCAGAGGAACCCAAACTCCAGTCTCGGACAGCAGCCTTTATTTGCTCTGACACAGCTCTGTTGTTTCGGAGACTGGAGTTCAGTACCTCTGCACTGTGAAGCTACTTCATGTTTGTGCTGTGAGCTGCATTGCACAGTATGGAAATAATTTAGGTTACTCAAGTCAAGACTCTTCTCTGGGAGAAGAGTCAGAATGCAGCAGTGCATGAATAACTTCATGATTAGATGTGTGGCTAATTTCCTGACTGAAAAGTTTTCCCCAAGAAAGGCTACGGAACGTAAGTGCCAAATGGGTACAGGAAGCATCCTCCTGTAATGCTCCCCCACCACACTATTGGAGGAGGTGATTCACATTCTTGCTTTCTGTATTCCTCCTCCTTCCCCTTGTCTGTTGATTTCTTTTCTTCCCAGTAGATCTCAGCGTGAAAAGTACCAGTTTGCTTTTGAGAGCTGGTTTGGGTCCTTTCCTGTGTAAAACAGAATTATTTACATGTCAGGACTGGAAATGTAACTGCGTTGCAGCTTTCTGCATTTTGTGCAAAAAGGGCAGATGCTACTTTAGACCTGTCAACATGGATTTTCATGAGCTGAAGGAGTAACTGTGTAACTGAGTAAGTGCAGGAACAGGCACCCCTTAGGAAAAATTTTGGTCAGCGGTGAGAGGTAGATTGCTACTGTGAACAAGTTACAGGAGAAAACAGAAGAACATTGTTATAGTTCCAGCAAAGGTTGTACCTGTGGTCAGTGAATTGCTGTATTTAATTTCAGAGCAAGTAGTTAATAATTGTTCTGCAAAGGTCTTACTGGGCTTTTGTTTTATTTTTACAGGTCCAACCTAGGTTGATTAATCCACTGAAGAATTTGAGACGTCTTGGACTCAAGCTTGTGGCAGAGTTTTTTTCTGATTATGAGAATTACAGCTTTAGTGTGGAAGAGATTGATGCAGTTTTCCATGCAGTGGTATGGCCTCAGGTAAGTGTTTCTTCTTCTTCCAAACCAGTTTGTGTAGTTTGTACCATGCAGAGGACTCCAGCTGCACTGATGTCCATCATGTCAGCTATGTCCGTCAGAAGATTGGATGTGGCCTCAGACATATTCTGGCGTTCTGTTGCGTCTGTGCAAAGCTGGTTTCTTGGCTCATGTCTGATTAGTCCTGGAATAATCGAGTCACAGACTGAAGTACAAATTAATTCATCTGAATAAAATGGATTCGATTTCTTTGTTCTTTAACCACCGAAGCAGACTTCTTTCCTGGATGCTTCAGGGGAGCAAAATAATGCTAGTCACTTCTAGGTGCGCTTTGCTACTTTTCTGTGTGACAGTTTTTGGGCCTGTGGTAAGGGACTGCAGAAGCAATGCTGCTGCAGGGAAGGAAGGAGCCAGCGGAGTCTGTTGGTGGGCTGTGCCTCCGGGCTGTGCCTCCGGGGAGTCCTATGTGAGTGTAGTGACAAAGCACAGAGTCGTGGCCTTCATCAGAGAAATTCAGATCGCTTCTGATTTGGGAAAATTGCACTATTATGAGAGGAAGAGAGAACACACGGTATTAAAAATGAAATTGTGCTGGCCACGTCAGTGCACTGACATCATCTGAGGTTAGCGGGGAGGGCCTGTACCAGCTGCTGGGTTGTCTCTGCTCTAAAGGCAGCAACCTCTACCCAAAGGGTAACTGAGCAAGATGGGCCGTCTCCAGCAGAGCTCATCCACTGAGACTTCTGAAGTATCCAAAAGTCAAACTGCCTTGCAGCAAAAAAGACTTGTCAAAGAGCACCAGGAGTAACTGCTGTGATCTGTGAAACCCCAGATCTGCTTCTCTAGACATTATGTGTGTTTATTCCTACCTTGTTTCTCTGTTCCTCCAGTAACAGTATGTGATGTGTAGTATGTGTATGCGGACAAACAGTTAATAAAATACTTTCAAGCAGTGCGTATAGTTCTGTATTTCACTGAGCTGGGCAACAAGGAGTTGTATGTTTCTGTTCTGTCCGTGGAGTCTTTTCAAGGCTAGGATGCCACACTGGCAAAGCGGTGAACTTTTACTGCAGCCCCAGAGCAGTTCAAGCATGTGATTCGGCTTTAAGTAAGCAAAGCACTTAGTCCTTTGAGGAAGCATTGTGTTTGGAAATGCTAAGTAAATCTGAATAAGATGTAAAATTGTTTTTAGTTAGAACTCCTGTTGTCCTGATAGCTCTGTCTTCCTGACATCTGTTTTTGGAGCTTGGATGGTACTACAGTCCGGAAGCTCCCTCTAGAGGGAGTTTACGCCAGTGAACTCCATGAAGATTTGGTTTTGTCAGGATCATTTGATATGTGTTCTTTCATTTTTTAAGGCTATGGAACTGAGGTGTATAAAAACTCGTGGAAAGGGCAAATTATTTTAAGCCTGTTGTACTTGGAACTGGAGTTTGCTGCTCTTCATACCCCAGGAGTTTGCTGCAGAGGCTCATTATCGTTACCCTGCACAGCAGCATTCCTGCAGGATTGAATTAACGGTTTACTCTTCGTTGTACGTCATTCAGAAAAGCTCTGTTTTATGCAGAGCAATAACATTACCAGCCTTTGGGGGCAGGGGAAGAAACTTTCTAAGACCCTGGCTGTAATGGTCAGACCTGCCTTCTTTTCTGTTATCCTCAGCCCAGACTGAGCTAGTCCAAACACCACATGTACCATTCTGGCTATTGTCCCTGAATGCACTGGAGCCTCCTCTGCCTATGCGTTCACTAACGGTGCCCTGCTGACAATCCAGCTGTGGTCAGGGTGGAAGCCCAGCTGTGTGACTTGTGTGCAGCCTGTTGAGTTGCAGAGTGGCAGAGAGGAGGGAGCCAGACCCGTGCACTGTTTCTCTTGTCTGTGCCTCATCATGTGAAGGAGCAGCAACTACTGAGTGGGGCTTAGGCTGGGCAACTCTTAAGTGGGGTTGTTTTGGACACAGAACCCTCTTAGGAGATCCTGTTCCCCAGGTGTGGTGCAGTGCTCAAGCCTTTCCCTGAGCAGAGACGGTGCTTTTATAGCAGCTGAGGCCATGGGGACATAGAGGAGATGCTGGAATGGCAGATGCTGCAGCCAGAGCATAGGAAATGTGGGAGCAGTGAGTCTTGGATGTCGCTCTTGAGATCTCGTAGGTATGTCCGGGAGAGGTTGCTAGGTCTCTGCAGCAAACATGAGCCTCCATGGGGAGTCACTTTCAAAGGGAGGACAAAAATGGTAGCTGGAGTAATGCGTAAATAGGAGTATGATAATCTAACAGTGGTTCCACAAATATTGAGGGAGCTGGAAAAATGATGATGAAATTCTTTTCTACAAAAGGTAAACTGTAGCTTGTAGTGGGGTCTTTGTTAGAGATGAGGCTTTTAAGTGGCTTTACCTACTTTTATTGCATTGGTGTCTGATTTTTATCTCCTTTAGGTCTGCAGGTTGGCTTCAGAGAGTCAATATGCTCCAACTTTTCTGCTCAAACTCATTCACACCTGGACTAAGAATCCCAGGTAGGTGTTCTTCTCGCAAAGAAGCATGAGTACTACCGAGTACACAAAATTCAAGGAAAAAG
The DNA here is from genome assembly GCA_013398915.1 of Dromas ardeola. Lineage (NCBI taxonomy): Eukaryota > Metazoa > Chordata > Aves > Charadriiformes > Dromadidae > Dromas > Dromas ardeola. The sequence goes on from VYZM01015083.1 coordinate 455,016, forward strand.
GAGCACGTTACTCTAACAGTTTATGAATAATTGTGTCAAAACCCATATTTTCTTTTTCCATTAGGCTGTTATTCATTTGATAGCAGTCCAGATACAGTTGGGAAGCTTTCCAATTTATGCAATTACTCTCTTTTTAGTGGGCTGCTTTTCCCACGTACGAACAACCAAGCAGATATGTAGCCCAAAACCAGCTGACGGGTGAGGAGGAGGGGTGACTTCTTAGAATATGTCTGTGTCTTGATCAATGACTTCTTAGTCTTGGGAGGTGGGGAGTGAGTTTTACAATATATCATTCATATTTTTGATTCCTTATTTCTTTCTAGTTTATGAAAGAATGTGAGCAGGTTCAGCACAGAAACTGTGACTGAGATTTTGACACGGAGAGTTGTAAGAAAGCTTTTTTGATGCAGACACTGTGAGAAATTCCAAGACAGCTGTCTTGAGTGATTTTTACCTCTTCCACAGACTCACTGCTTTTCCTTTGCTTAAGTATCTGTTTTAAGACATGTCCTTTGTAGGCATGAAGAACTTATATATAATGTATGTAAAAAATGGTATTGGATCATTAGGCTAAGAGCAAACTAACAGGCAACTTGGACAAACATCTGTGGAGCAAAGTTTAGGTTTAGATGATGCTATCTTGAAGCAAGAAAAGGGACTTGATGACCTCTCAACCTTCAGTTTTTCATGACACTGTTGTTCTGTGATTTGTGCACTTTTTCCCTGTTAGAGTTAGGGAACAGTCATCATCTTTTTGTGTGACTTTTTGCACAAAAGAATTATAAAGTCCTAAGCTTAAATTTTCAGCCTATCTTTTTTATAATCTTTCTCTCAGGTATTTCCCCTTGCTGGCCAAGCAGCGACCAGATCACCGAGAGTGTGATATACTGTCAAATGTGTTTGCTGTGCTGGCAGCCAAGAATTTGTCTGAGGCCACATCCAATCTTGTGATGGACATAGCTGATAGCCTTCTGAACAGCCCAGATTTTGAACCCACGGAGAAGGCTTCCAGTTTGAGCGTGAGTGACTGTGTTGTCATGGTCACTGGAGACATGACAGAAGGTATGCAGGCATGAGAGTCATGAGAGGCCCATTGAGTATTTTGGATGGAGGTGTTAGATTATGTTGAGTTTGTCTTTGCAGTGCCTGAGAATACCGGGGAAGGCGACCTCCCAGTGGAGATGGAAAAGTCAATGTACAAATTTGTCTTGGCATGCTCAAGAACTGTAAAGTCCTGCTTGTCTTATGACTGGCGAGACCCACATTTGAGTGTCAGGGTCCTGGACACGGATTAATTCCTTATGAAGAGGGGAAATGTTTGTGTTGTCGACCTGTCTTGTCTGTGAAGCTTTGAACAATAGGATAACTTCAAGAGCTGCATTGCGGACTTGACTCGGAGCCTAACATCAAGTTTTATATAAAAGCCCACTCCCCATATGCATGTTGTCATGTATCACTGATACATATATCACTCTGCCTGCTGATAAGAAAGACCTGCCATTGATTCCTTTTATCTTTGAGTGGTAACAGACAGGAAAGGTGGTGTGCCGTGTTTGATGCTGTGGGGCCATCTTTCACCAGCAACACTCAGAGGCAGTGGAAAGGAGAGCACTTATCGCTGTGCCTGAGTTATGGCAGCTTTGATTTGCACAAGAGGCCAGTGGTAAAATAAAGAAAACTGCATCTATAAATGCTTCAGCCATTTTAGGAGACGGTTACTACCTTTGAGGAACCTCCTTGGTACCTTTTGATAAGCTCACGCTTACTGGAGCTGTTACTGAAATCTGTGAGGACAGCTTTTATTCTCTGTGTGTGCTTGCTTTGGTCCCAGCTCAGACACGATAGACTTAAGCTTAGCAAGTGCTGGTGCCGTGCACGTTCATAGCTCCCATTGATTTTTTTTTTTTTTTCCTCCCACTGATGAAAAACTTCCTCTGTCTGCATTTCTCCCTTTGTTTGTGTAGGGTCCGATCTGCCTGCTGTTGCTTGCTGCACAGAGTTGGGTGTTGCTAACTGTTGTATCCCTTACAGAGACCCTCAGCCTAGGCTGCCGCTTGGTTCTGCCTCATGTTCCTGCCATACTTGAGTACTTCAGCAAAACAATGTTAAGTGTGGAGAAGGTGAAAAAGAAGAAGTATAGAGCTCAAGTCAGCAAAGAGCTGAGTATACTTTCCAAGTAAGTGATTCCGTAGGGCTCAAAACAGTTAAAACGTTGGAAGGGGGGAGAAAGAAAGAGGCTTTTCATAATAGGCTGCAAATTAAAGAACTCTTAAGTCTCAACCTATTTAAATTTAGAGCAGTTGAAAATACTTGTCTGTCATTGACCTTGCAAGTTGCTAGTGACTGAGGGGGGAAAACTTTTCAGAAATTGATTCTAGCTGTTTCTGAGGGGGGAAAACTTTTCAGAAATTGATTCTAGCTGTTTCTATTGCTGGTACTCAAAAGCAATGCCTTTTGGGTGTAGGAAAATGTACAGAAATGCCTGCGGTCATGTGGAACTGAATAGTTGAGCTGATAGCGTGATTTTGGTGGGTGCACTCTGTTAGGCTGGGTACAGATGGATGGGCTGACAAAGCCTTCTGATATGGCACTAGTGCTGACTGAGTTCTTCTTTGCCCTATACTGGTGATTGGATTGATATAAAATAGTAAATTACCTTGTCTTGTTGTGCAGGATCAGCAAATTTATACAAGAAAAGAGTCAGAATTCAGTGCTTGTGAGCCTTCTCCTGCCTTTCCTTTATCAGAGTAACATGGAGCAGGTAGGTAGAAACCACTTCCCCTCCCCCCCCATTAAACATATATTTTTCTTTTAATAAAGTAGATTTGTTTAAGATGCATTTAAAAATCTTAGTGATTACATGCCATTTCTCGTGATTAGCCTGAAATCAAGTCTTCATGTGTTTGTGCTCTGCTCAGCGTGCTGTACTATTGTGTGTTGATGTGTACAAGTCACTGGATGCTTTGCAGATGCCAGTGCTTGGGCTGACTCTGTTCCCCTTTTCATGGGGAAGGTCTGCAGAAGTTTTCATGCAGTCTTTTACCTTCTTTGCCGTTGTAATCAATCCACCAAATTCCTTGCAGTGTTTGAAATAAATGCTCTTCTTCACTGTGGATTTTAGGCACCCCAAATCCAAAGCCACAGCATCTGGACAGCAGTATGAATACATATGGTTGAGTATGTAGTACCTGCTGTGTAATGGACAGTGCTACATTGGTCTGTAGCAGGATGAAAGGCAAACATTGTGCAGTGCTTGTTAACATGCTCCCATATCGCCTGCTTCTATTCTGTTCTTCTTCCACTCTTAAGGAATCCCCTCGTGGATACAGAAGTGTAGCTCAGAACTGAAACTTCCCTAAAATCCTAAATTCCTCAGGCATGCAAAGCATATAGACTGCAGTTGAAAGAAACAGAGCTATCCATGGCTTAGGCTTTTATAAACTGTTAAATAAACCAAGCACTGAGGATATTGGTAAACTATTTTGTCTGGGTTTCCTTCTCTGCCAAACCTTGTTTTCAGAAATATAATCCCATCTACAATGAATGAATCCATTGATTATCCAGCTTGCCTGAGTCCTTGGATCAAGGTTTGGGTATTGTTTTTCTTAAAAACAAAACAAAAAAAACAACAAACCATGCAGCTGCTCAGTGAAGAGATTTTAGGTTTGCAGTAAGAACTGCTAGGCAGCAATCTGTAGGTTCTGCTTTGCAAGTGATCATTTAATTGTTCACAGAGGATTCTTGGTTTTTAAATCTCCAAATCGTTAGGGGACCGTATATGATTTCCGTTTGGGGAGATCATATGGTGCTGTTATTTAATGTTTTTTTTTCACAGATCAAAGAAAGACTTACTTTTTAGAGCTCTATTACTTCACCTGACCTTTGAGTCATTTGAGGAAAGGCACAAAAAAGAAGTCTTCATTGTGATGGCATTCTTCTCTAACACTGTGCTTGTGTTTAATTGAAAGGTTGCAAGTGCTTCCGAGAGATTTGATGATTGCATTGAGTGTGTCCTCCTAATTCTTTGTTCTCATTCAGTATCTGTGATCTGAATAAAATGCAGTGAAGTGGTTAAGTTCACTCTGTGCCTTGAAATGTTTCCCAAGGAAATGAAATAATCTTGTGAGGATTCAGTATTTATTGACAGTTACCTGTTTCTTTCAGGGTACAGAGATGGACATTCTGGAGACAGTGCAGAACCTGCTGAGGCATTGCTCAAACCCTACAAGCTTTCTCAAACCACTGGCAAAGCTTTTTTCTGTCATTCAGAACAAACTGTCTCGACATAAGTTGTGCTTGGTATTTCAGGTATTGCCTTTTTACTTGTCCTTCTGCACTTTTTTTACTTATTCTAAGAGATCAAGAACAAAATAATGAGCAGTATTTATCTTTGTTGTATATGATCTTGTATATGATCATCTACATATCTGTTAAGTGAAAGTAACAGAATTGCATATGGTAGAAATTAATGACCTGCAAGAAGACTTGTAAAAGATTTGGCTTACAGTCCGGTTGATGTGGGCATCACCAGGGTTCTTTTGTCTAAGAGAAGCCAAATAAAGCAGACTTCATCCTAACAAATCCTGTATCTCTATGAAATAAGAATGACTTTCAACATCCTGAAGATGATTTTTTTTGGTATTCTTTTCTCACAGATTTATAGCAGTCAGGCTGTTTTGTACTTCTTTGAAGTGACTTGAATAACTTTTTTTTTTTTCATCAGGAAAACCCAGGAAACACTCAGTCTAGATATTTAGAAACTTAGGAACTTAAAACGCACGTTTTCCAACTTACATAAGAGTATGGAAGAATGGCTCTTGTTAAGCTTCCAACAGGAGAAAAATTGATGCTGTTGCTTGCTTTATTTTTTGTCTGAAATGGTAAAGTCTTGAGTTCTCCAAATTTTTAACAACTATAACAGTTAAACTATTTTCTTTTATGTTTCTTTTTAGACTTTATCTGATTTGGACAGTGAACTGAAGTATATTACTGATGTTGTTAAGGTATGCACAGTTTCTTTGCTGACTTTTTTCCCTTACATTGTATCATCATTTTTCTGGCCTTTTTCATGAACGACTTATTGCTCTTTCTTAGCTGAATGCCTTTGATCAGCGGCATCTCGATGACATCGACTTCGATGTACGTCTGTCAGCTTTCCAGTCAATCACAACCCACATCAAAGAAATGCAAGCGGTGGATATCAACTTCCTCATCCCTGTTATGCACAACTGCTTCTATACCATCCAGGTTGGCTGAATGTTCCTTCTCTTCCTTTGTGCACCATGTCCATGATGAATCTAACTTCCAGATTATTTCCATTGGCTATTGTTTGACAGTGCAAGACATTCAGAGTGAATATTTGAGTCGTCTTACAAACACCTGTTTTTAATTTTTGACTGTTTGCCTTTTCACCTGGTGTCCAGAAGGGCAAACGCAGCGCAGCGAGAAGGCTCACCCAAGTCCAGTGCACCTTTCTATCAGTGAGCCTTGGAACTGTTTGGTCAATTTGTGCTGTATAAAAGGCATATTACAGTCTTGAAAGGCTGCTTTTCTTTTTGTTGCAGCATGTTCTGGTTGTGTGGGGCTGCTGGTAAATCTAAAAGGATTTTTCCTGTTTGGAAGGGTGGCCATTAATTCAGGGTTAGAACTTCTACAGGAAGGGTCTTGAGAGTTATTTGTTCTCCAGGCTTTGTTATGTTGTGTCCTGTGGTACCGTTCAGTCTTTTGGGGGTAAAAAGATGTCATATCCAGACTCATGTGGTGCAATTTCTTCATCCACTCAGCTAGGGGATATGGCACTTAGTGACAACGCCAGCCTTTGCTTGACCAGTTTTATCCGCCGACTGGCAGAAATCGAACACACAGAAGATGACTACAAGGAACTAATCCAGCACACTCTCCTGGAGTCTGTGAGAAGAGGGTTGAAGAGTAAGACTGAGGTAAGGCACTGTTATCCAATTACATATCTCCAGCTGTCTTCAGGATGCCAGGGTGCATGAGACTTCTTACAGATGAGTTCTTTGAGTCTGTTGCTGGGATAAGCAATGTAGATACCTGCTCTAATCAAACTTACCATTCATTTGAAATCTTACAAAAATCTAACAAGTTAGAGAGCTCCACTGTCTTGTGTTTCTTTGCCATTGTTCAGCTTTTCTCAGTTGTAGGTCATTCTTTGGAGGAGTGATTTTAATTTCTATGCAGTCCAAAATACAGGTGTATTTGCTGTTACCAAAGAATAAGACTTGGCTTGAAACACTCTAAATGCAGCACTGCTGTTCTGAGGAGTGTTAGCAGCCTCTCTGAGGGGCACTTAACCTTCACTGCTTGCTGTTTGCAGAGCATCCAGCAGGACTACACATCATTGCTTTCCTGCCTCATTCAAACGTTCCCAGCAAATCCTGAGTTCCGGGATTTGGTCCAGTTGACCAACCGCCATGATCCCGACATGGACTTTTTTGAGAACATGAAACATATGCAGGTAAAAGGCAACAGGCATTCCCTAGTGCTGCTCTCCCCCTGCCAAAACAAAAGCATTTTACTATGGGGTGATGTTTTCCAAAGCATCTATGTGCTGTCTTTACAGAGAAATTGAACCTGTGTCATTAGATACTGTAAAAAAGAAAATAAAAATGGGGGGG
>VYZM01015083.1:461685-475629 GCA_013398915.1 Dromas ardeola
GGGGGGGCGGGAACGTGGGCATCGTCACATGGGTGATTGCGAATCAAAGTCATATTTCTATCTAGAAATTTCTTGGCTCTGTGATTTAGCAGCACTGTTTTTTTACCTCTTCCTGATTTAGCTAGAAGAATTGCTTTCATTTTAAGTGATTGTTCATGATCTTGAGCAGGCAACCTGTGTGTGACCCAGCCCACAGTCAGCAACAGTGTCCTGAGGATCGCTCTGACATAGGCAGGGAACAGGTCTTTGTTTTTAATAGCCTGTTCCCTGCTACTCTCTGGGTGGAGGCTCTGCAGCCCCTTTTTGTTCGCAGGCCTTTGTAATACAAATGTTGCACAAAGCCTGCTCTCCTGGTTTTTCTTGCAGTATGAAAATACATCTTTTCTTCTGCTTTCAGAGCTGCAATCAGAGAGAGCCTTTGCTACATCTGTAGTTATATGTAGAGTCTAAATTTTTGCATTGTAATTTTATCAGGCCTTCTCATCTTATATCAGTTGCCTCCCTTGTTTGATACCTGAAGACGGCACAGTCTTAGGATTGTGAATTCACAGTGAAATACCCCATTGAGTTGGAATATTTACTAAGGCAAAAGGCTAGTGAAAGCCCAGAGACTGAAGCAAAAAGGCATGGCCTGTCCTCAAAAATGAATGTAATATGTTTATGTCATTACTTAAAATTGAGGCATTTTCAGAACTGCAGAATGTATATGCTCCCTCCTGCTAGTTGTGACTCAAGAGCCACCTCATTCACTGCCTTTCATGTTTGGCTCAGATCCATAGGAGGGCACGAGCTCTGAGGAAACTGGCTAAGCAGCTCACTGAGGAAAAGCTTGTGCTGTCTTCCAAGTCCCTGCAGAACTACATCATGCCTTATGCTACTACTGCCATTTTCAGTGAAAAAATGCTTAAGGTAGGCTTTTAAATTGAATGCATCCATTTTGAATATGTTCATCTTTCTTGTACCAATCTCCCTAAAAGAATAACCGCTTTAAAAGGCTGATAGGTTGGTGAAGTAAGTGTTTCCTTTTCAGACAAGAGTGCTGCTGTTCTTTTGGTGGCAGAAAGAGGGTTTGGAAGGTCCAGAGGCAGTCGGGGCCTGATCCTCTGTCTGTTAAACCTGCCTTGTTTCTCGAAGATCGATCTCTTAATTGTTTCGGGTGTGGGGTTTTTATGTTGGTTTTTTTATTATTATTTTTTACTTGGGGTTATATTTGTTTGCATTTTTTATAATCAGGTTATTATTTTTTTCCCCTCTGTCTCCAAACTGCTATCTTCCTGTTCAGTTGTGATACTAGTCACTCTTTGGCAGGAGAATGTGCGTGGTGGGAACACAGGCTATGCCTAGTAACCGATGTGGGAATAAATACTGTTTTCTCTGGAGTTACAGGGGAACTGCAGGAATCAGCCGAAAACCTCTGAAATCATTAGTAGCTTTGTAATTAAAGTTTGAAAGGTGACATTTTGTTAGTCACTTTCCATACGCTTTATTGAAAACCTGTGCAATGAAATGACTTATAATGTCAATGTGGATAGACTTTCTACTTGTGACTTGGAAAAGCAAGGCGTCACACTTCTGTACAGTTCCCTGCACGCTATCAGAAGAACAGCAGAGCTGCTTATATCAGACAAGCAAGCATCTAATTTGCTTACTGTCAGAAATATTCTTCTGACGCCGAAACAGAGCTTAAGCACAGGACCCAGCACCTGCAGCCGTACAGACTGTGCCCATCAGTAGACTGCAGTCGCACTTTGACCAGTGGGAGGTAAAATGCAGTGATGGAAACCTTGGTGAAGAAACAAAGGCATTTTATTTCACACCAGAAATGCGTTAACGATGTGTATTTCTCATTGATCAGCGTAGCCCAGCAATGTGCCACGTGTCCGTGGTTAGATATCTTGACTGGTTTTTAGTTCTTCACACAAGTGAGCTCATAGATTTAGTTATGTGAGAAAAGTTAAATGTGTGGAGAAATATTTGGAGCAAGTGGGTCTGGAGATCAGCGTGGTGAGCTGTGATTTTTATTTTTGTTTTACCTGGCGATCGGGAGGAGATACAAAAGCGCAGAATACCAAGCATCCCCACTAGACAGACATTACTTCTTCTGGCTCTTGTTGCTTTGAGTAAAGTATGCTTTAGACACATGTTCATCATTACTGGTAACAGCAACTGAATTTCTGTCTTTTGGGCAGCATGAAAATATGGTAACAGCCTCGGTTGAAGTTGTCGGAGCTGTCTGCCGACATCTCTCATGGTCAGCCTACTTGTACCACCTAAAGCATTTCATCCATGTCCTGCAAACAGGACAGATCAATACGAAGCTGGGAGTCAGGTAGGTACCGTGAGTGATGCTGCTCTAAGTTTCTCCAAAGACAGCATGCTAAGGCAAAATTCAGTGTCTTAAGGAGCATCACATGGATTTTAGCCTCTTCCCTGGGATGAGAGCTTGACAACTTTGAGGTGAGTTTATGCAAGTGAAAGTGGTCACAGCCTTGCAGCCTGCAACTATGAAGGATTAACAGGTCATTACTCTTTCATGCTGTGTCTCACTGAGAGCATGCTAGCATTGGCAGCTTCTGCTTCTCCCAGGCTGTCCCTGCTCCTGGGACACCTCCATTGCTCCAGTACCAATGTCTGTGAGGTTACACATGAGGGTAGGTCACAGAAAACATCTAGCTGAAGAGCAACCAGTGTTTACTTCCTGGGTTGTTATTTCAGTATAAATCTCCTTCTGCTGCAGTGTCACTGAGTCTGAAGTTTTCCAAAAAGCGCTTTTAAGATTTTCTGTTGCGTTTGTCTATGCAGCCTCTCCTTTTTGTGTAGAGGGCTGATCTCTCTTCATCTTTTCCTTCTGCAGCTTGTTAGAGAGAGTGCTGGAAGCCTTTCACTTTGACCATGAAACGCTTGAAAAGCAGCTTGTGACCATTGACAACCAAGGTGAGCTTTCTGCTTCTGATTGTAGAAACACTACCTCTAACTGCTCAAAGTGCAGCCAATAGAAATGTTTTGTTTACTTTTGAGGTCAGCTACTCTCAGTTGTTTTAAATGTGCATATTGGAAACTAGTTTTGACTTGCCTTCTCGGGAGCAATGCGGACTCTCCTCCTGTGTGTTGACAAAATGAAGAGAGGTGGGGGGAACCGTCTCCACATTACCTCTGCATCCCAGGCCTCCATAAGCCAAAACAGCCTGGGCTGAGTTTATGCAAATCTGGGGATTCTCCAAGGTCTGCACCCACCCATGTGGCTGCTGACACATCTGAGTTTTTTGTCCTTGTTGTTGGCTGCACTCATGGTTATCTGCAGCCTGAGAAAGATGCTGTATGTCCTCACCTTGCTTTCCCTTCCATGTCATGGAAAGAAGCGATATCTGTGGCTTTTTCACCATTGTGGTTACCTGTGTTGTGGCCTTTGGGATATTCTGAGGAAGGAGGAAGGTATTTCACAGCTGCTTTTGTCAGTACCTCTTGCCTTGTGAAATTCTCAAATGGAAGTGAATGTCAGTTCTCTAAGGTTCAAGCACATTGACCTTTGCTAAGCTGACTGTGGAGTTCAGCGGAGGAGTAACCACCTAGGCTTTGATTTAAGCCTGGCCCTGAGGGGTGGTTATTAGAAACCGGCATGCCAGAGCTTCTCTACCCAGTAAAACAACTCTGGTTCATACTGATTGTTTGCTGTTGCTGATGATAGGTAGGAGCTTTGTCCAGAACAAAGCCATCACAAGAGCCTCTTTTAAAAGCTTGATTTTTGTGGCCTCCTATATTTACCTATGCTTTTGACAATTACTTGGCAGAAGCTGCTGCCATGGACCTTGAGCCAGTGGTGGAGGGTGAAGAAGCCATGGAGCTGGAGCAGAGTGAAGGGGAAGAGGATGTCGTTGAGGAAAAGAACGAAAAGAATCTCCCTGAGGAGCCAGGAGAACCTAAGCAAGCAGCTGAGACTTCTGAAGATGCTGAGAAAGTGTCCAAACCTGTTTCTTTCTTACCCCGAAATAAAGAGGAGCTGGAGTGTCTGATCAAACACATTCAAGATACAGTTACAGTCAACATCTTACCTAAATTACACAGGTGTATTGTCGCAAAGGTGAGGATTTGGCATTTTAAAGGTGTTTTGTAGGCCTGTGCTGCTACTATAAAGGTTGGGGGGCTACTTCAGAGCCTAGTGGAAGTGCAGCACATTAAAAAAAAAAAAAACAGATGCAACTGAAGACCACCTGAAAGCACAAAAGAGGCTTCATCCCCTTTGAGTCATGGAGATTACTGGTAGGCCCTCTGGTCAGCGTGACTGTGATGTCTTTACTTCCCTGCTGAGAACTGGCTTGAACCACACAGGTGAAACGACTCACTTTATGCAGCCTGTTGGAAAGTTCTCAACCACTTGCTAGCGACCAGCTTAGCTTCTGTATTGAAAACACAGGGATTCATCTCACCTGTTCTTTAGCTGTCTGGGTTTTTCCTGTAGTCAGCAGAGGATAGCAAATTGCCTTGTTGGCCTCTTCTAGGGTTTGTGGAGAAAAAGCAGGATTTGTTTATGTATATTAAAAGTGCATTATGTCTTGCTCTCTTAAAAAGGTTAAAAGAGACGAGGAACACAAGCTTGTGAAATCCAACGTTGTGAATGATGATGAGGTAGTTCGTATTCCATTAGCTTTTGCAATGGTCAGGATGATGCAGTGTCTTCCTCAAGAAGTGATGGAAGCCAACCTGCCAAGGTAAATCCCATCGGAGCTCCTTAGATGCTGTTCATTGTGCTGGGAATGAGTGCAAGCACCTTTCTCAAGCTGTGGTTATGTACAAGGCTAAATCGAAGAGAGGCAACCTAACAGTCCTTAAATACTCATTTTCATAGTGACATTCCCCTCTGTCAGCATTTGATTTCTATAAAGCGGTTTGAAAGGAACTTGTAAATAAGAGCAGAGTTGTGAAGCAAGGTGCAGAGGTAAGGGTGGCAGAGCTGGGGAAAGAGTAATGTACAGAAGGAAAAGACAGTCAATAAAATGTCTTGAAGGACAGTAGGTGTGTCCTGCTGTCTTTCTAATAAAGCCTTTCTATGAGGCTGGCTTTGAGTATCTCTGATTGTGAAACAGCCCTGAAAAGCAGCCTCCTTAGCTATCAGTGTAATTAGTTCTGCTCTGTTTGCGGGTGAACTAAGCTGTCTATCTCCATTTCCAGCATCCTGCTGAAAGTCTGCACATTTCTGAGGAACAGATTTCAGGAAATACGGGACATCGCCCGTAACACCCTCACTAAAATCATGGAAGTGTTGGGAGTGCACTACCTTCTGTACATCTTAAAAGAGATGCAGTCCACTCTCGTCCATGGGTACCAGGTAATGCTGAAATTCTTCCTCTTCTGCTCTCTAGATTTTTCTTAATGTGTTGGGAGAAGACTCCAAAGGGAAGTTGCTACTGAAATTGTTTTGCACTGGTAGAATAGCTTGGTATAATACAACTAAATACTATTGCTAGTGCCTACACCAGTCTTTGTTATGCCACGTGTCAAATGAGGGTCTGTACCCAAAGAACTTAAGAGTCTAAGCAGGGAAGAAGAGAGGATCTCCATTTTCCCAGTGCAGAGTTGAGGTATGGAGGTGAAGGATGAGTTTCTGGTTCCAGTAAGATTAGCGGAAATCTTTCCAGTAAGGTCAGTAGAGCCAAGGATCATCTGAGGTGAGTTGCCACAGAGGCTGCGCAGACAGTATATGGTGATGCTAATTCAAGTCTTGCTTCCTAGATTCAGAGCCAAGGCTCTGACTATTAATTTGTCTTTCCATGGTGGTTGGAGTTAAGAATAATTTTCTGTGTGAATTACCACAATGGAATAGCATGAGTTTCTAGCTGCTATAACAGTGAAAGCAGCAATTTGCACAGCATAAAAATATCAGTAAGAGCACTGGGGAAAGAAGAGATTCCGGCTCTCCTGCCAGTGTGTGAAGGGACAGGGGTCCTCTTCCTGCTGCTGGTACGTGGATTCTCCTCCTCCCAGTGATTTTTTTTCTTTTTCTTCCGTATAACAAGAGCTCAAGTGCAGTGTGTGAGTTGTGTTGTCTCTGCTATGGAAGTTTCCCCATCCAGTATTATTAAAGAGGTCTGTGCAGGGGTTTGGAAACATGACCTGTGCTCTTTTTTCCTAGCTCCATGTGCTGACTTTCACTGTGAACCTGTTACTGAAGGGCCTTGCTACGAGGCTCAGCGCTGGTGATTTGGACCCCTGCTTAGATATCCTGATTGAGGTAAAAACTATTTATGATTGAAGGAAAGAGCATTGTGAAGTGCCTGGGGCAGGTTCTGGGAGGAGAAGGTTTTGTGTACGTTGTCTTGGACTTGGTGGTAAACAGGGCTGATTGTGTGGGTACTGCAAAGGAAGGGGACTGTTTTCTACTGAGACATCATCAGGCCCCTTGTAGAGTAGCAAAGTATCTCTGGGGCTGTATCCTGAGCCCTGCATCCTGAGAAGGAGTGGGTTCCAGATTAAGATACCTATGTTTCCCTGTACTCTGAATGGCTGAGCAAGTCAGCAGACATCTAGTCAGTGCAGTCCATGGAGCCCAGGACCTCAGCTGGCCACCCAGATGGGGTATATTTGGTTGTCTTGGTCTGACTGCAGTCCCACTCCTTGTATCACAGTACCACAGAGGGATGTGAGAACAGTGTCCGCATCTGATGTGCTCAAACTGAGGTGTTTTATGTTGACAAAGGAAAGGCAGACATGATTTGTGCGAAACCTGGTGAATCGTTTTTATGCGAGTAGGGAAAAATAGTGTTGTTCTGCTGATACTGAAGGTATCTGGCTCTGCTTTTCTGCTCCTCTCATTCACTTCTCTTGCCTGATTTCCAAAGATTTTCAACCAAGAGTTGTTTGGGAATGTAGCTGAAGAGAAGGAAGTGAAGGGAATTGTCTCCAAGGTCATGGAAGCACGCAAGAACAAGAGTTTTGATTCCTATGAAATTCTTGGAAAGTTCATAGGAAAGGGCCAGGTGACGAAACTTATTCTACCACTGAAAGAGGTAAGAAAAGTCAACCAGAGTCTTTCTTAACTCTGAGCACTCTTAATTCTGTATGGTCTAAAATAAACTCTAGAACCTCCAGGTGGCTGCTGTGAAATTACCTATATAATCCTGCTTTGGCTTCCCATTCTTCTTTTGGAAAGCAGTATGCACCCAGCTCATGAAATGAGACTTTACTATTGATATCCAGGGCAGGGAATGGCATTCTGGGAAGCTTTCAACCCCTGCTAGAGAGGAAACATCCCACTATAAGTTCCCCATACCTTCTCCCTCTGCCAACTTGTTTCCTCTGTAGCCTCAAGGTCCTGCAAGGCTGCTCTGTGTTTTGGTCTTTTGTGCATGAAGGAAATGTCACCAAAGTATGTTTGGGCTCTGTACATGTGCAATAATTGCCTTTTCAGAGATTTTATTTTTTTTTTTTAGTAGAGTGCAAAGTCATGCAGAAATGGAGCCCTGGTTTGCTCAAGAGGTCTGGAGTGCCCTGGTGTGTTGATAGGTGAACGGGCTGGAGTCTGAGAAGAGGCTGGAGAGAAAGGGAGGGGTGTTGGGGCAGAGTTGAGACGATGGGATGCTGTTCATATAGAGAACAAGTGACTTAAGGCAGCAGGTGATGAGGGAGGAATTGCTGTGGCTTTTCACATGATTTCTGAATACAGGTGGCAGATTGTTGCCCTCACGTTGCCCTCATAACTCTCATGGTTGTGCCTTCGCAGGTTCTGGAGACTACCACAAGCTTGAAGATAGTCCGAAAGGTGCATGAGGCGCTGCGTCACATCATGGAAGGGCTGATCTTCAATTCAGACATGAACGCAGAATCCCTCCTCCTCCTCAGTCATGGTCTCATCAGTGAAAACTTGCCTCTGCTCACTGAGAAGGCCAAGTGAGTTCCAGGTTTTATCCAGATGGTCTGTTATCAGTTAGGAGGTTTGCTTGCAGAAATGACAGCTCTCAAATCCAACCAGTCAAATGTATAAGGGTTTCCTTGCCTTTCGTTTGCCCCTTTTTTTCAATGTGAGTGAATTATTTGGGCAGTCAGAGGGCAAGGAGGAAGCTTGGAAATGGGAGTGATCACTTTCTGAACTCGTGGGAGTCTGCTCTTGCAAGTACTTAAGGCCTTCAGTGAGGCTTTTTCACCATCTGGTAAGCTGGTGTATGCATTTGGGTGTTTGGATGAAGGGACAAGGGGCAGTGTTTAGGAGGAAGCTACAAACTGGCATATAAGAGGTGTTTGGGGTCCTGGACATTTTCATGGGGTCAGGAACAAGAGAAACTGTGGGCTGTCACTTTATGACTTCAGTGTTTGTGCAGAAGTCGGGGAGAGCCATCAGATTTCCTCTCCATCTGGTGGTGTCACTAATCAGAGTTGGATCTGGAGGTCTTGCATTTCCTACGTTACATAGGCTGGGATGCTCTGGAGTCTTTTGCAGGCTTCTTAGAGCAGTTTTTATAAGCCATCAGAAATTGAAATAAATACCAGTAAATGAAGCGCAGTGAACAGTGGTGGTAGGTGTATTTCCTTGAAGGAACTACCAAACTTTTTTCTGTCCACTGAGAAGAAACAAGTGGGGATGTTATGCAAATCAGTGTGCATTTCTTATCTTCATAATAGTGATACTGTTCTTAAGTCTGAGAGTCCCGTCTGTCATGCTGCTCTCAAGTTCGTTTCATTTCATTGCGTTCTGGCTGTGACTTGCTTTTTGTGTGCTGTGTGGGTAGCAGCTGGGCACAGTCCAGCTCTCATCACTCCCAGCAGCAAGCTTGTTGTGGAGAGGGTTGAAATCTGAATGTTCTCCTTTGCCATACATTGCTTTTCAGAAAAAAAGTTGCCCCTCCTCCAGATCCTCGGCTGCCACCAGAGAGCTGCCTGCTGCTCCAACCCACTCCCACGAGAGGAGGGCAGAAAGCACGTGTCAGCAGCAGGACTAACACGTATATCTTGGTTGATTCAGGACTTCGGGTAAGGATCTTCTCAGATACAAAGCTTTGCAATCAAAATTTTTGTTAGGGGTATACAAGGGAAGGTATTCTGGATATATTGTGTGAACAGTATAGCTGCTAGACTTAACTTTATTTTTCATGTGGTAACTCCAGTGGTGCCTTTTAGAGAGCTATAAAAAGAGCGTAGCCTGTTGCAGATTATTTGAATGGGATATGGCATAAATTCTGCTATAACCTGAAACAAGGTGGGACTTTACTTGACTTAGAGTCCTGGCCTGACTTTGAGATTAATGTCCTGTGCTTTCTACACCAGCTGCTGCACATGAGCCTGAAGAGGTCCAAAGTAAATTCTTCTGAGGAGCGTGCTTTGGAAATGTTAGACCCTTTTGTTCAGCTGCTTATAGACTGCCTGAAATCCATGGATGTCAAGGTACAGTTCTGAGCTGGAGTCTGTCTATTCTGTCTGTTCTACTAAGAAGGGTCCTGCCCACAAACGTCATCTTGCAGTTGATCTGCAAGAGAAGAGAAAGCCATCCAGTTTTCAGACCTGATTTCATAGGTGTGCAGCTTGAGTTGTTTGAGGACATGATATCCCAAGGGGGAGGAAGGACTGTGGCTGGTAGAGGACTAAATGCTCTGCTCCTAGTGCTGCAGGTTCAAGAAGGGACAGGTTCTCCTGGAGCATGTTCATACAAGGACTTTGCAGAATTTGTAGGCTACGTGTGAGGAGGTTCATGAAGTCCTGTGGCTGCTGGGAGTGGTGGTGTCATAACTGGTTTCTTTCGATCCACCTCTAATGTCTTTATTCCCAGCACCATACACAGCCTCCTTTTTGGGCACCTTTAGGTGTGAGTGAGCCTAGGAGCCTTAATGCTTGAGTTTGCCGGGAGTGGAAGGCATGCCTCATATGCTATCAGATACCTGGAGCAGGGCTTTCAGCTGACCTGGGGTAACTTCTGTGCCTTGAAGGTGCCTCTGCTTCAGAAGGAGTTCCTGCCAACTGGTGAATCAGCACTGTGTTCATGTCTTTACCTGGTAAAATCAAAGTTAGAGAGTTAGGGAGTGGCAGATAGTGCTTTTAGAACTGAGAAGCCATTTGTATTACATATCAATGGTTTGAAAGAGGTTGATTTTGTTAGCTAATTCCTTTTTACCACAGTTGCAGACAGCCTGACCATGTCTGTAACAGAGTGAGAAAAGTATTCTGTCAGTGTCATTGTACCCACATGCTGTCATTTATCTCTCTCTTACAGGTGATCACTGGTGCTCTGCAGTCCTTGGTATGGATTTTAAAGTTCCCTTTGCCTTCTGTCAGTACGAATCTGGAGCCACTCATCAAGCAGCTTTTCCTCTTGCTGAAAGAATTTGCCAAGACAGGAATAGCCAAAGGCCAGAATTTCCACCTGGTTGTGAGCTGTTTCAAAGTAAGTCAGACCCAGCTCTACCCTTTTCTACTTTAGGATTAAACTTTGTAGAACGAGACTCTTCCAACGGCAGATCCCTCCTGCAGCTGTCCCTGGAGAGGCAGTCAGGAGATCACAAGGTAGCGAGGGAAAGGTGGCCTTGCTGATTCTTTCCCAAGGGAAACCTTAGAGAAAGTTACCCCCAAAAATGCACAGCTTGGATCTGAAGAAGTGTTTTTATAGAAGCATATTTGCCTTCTTTCTTCCTTATAATAGTATCTTGTTACCGCCCTGTCTTTTGAGAGGCATCAGCTTTGTACATGAATAGCTTGCTTTTAACATGATTAATTGCAGTAAACCCTGGCAGCTGAAGTGAGATAAGGGAAGGAGACAATTAATAGTCGTAATAACTACTCTTTCAGTGTGCGGTGTCTTCTGGTAGGTGTTTTCTAAACGCGTTGCTGAATTAATTACAGCTTCACGATCATAAGGGAAAGTTAGAGTAATTCATGCTGAATGCCAGTGCCAGAAGAATTTTTCCCTCTTCCTGGCTGCCTTCCTGCATCGTGGTTCATGTCTGTGAGCATCCCCACTCATTTCAAGGACAAGTCTGAATTTGTGTATTTGCTCGTGTTCAGTTTTTGTCTCAGAATTGCCAGCTGAAAGCAAAATGGGATGAAAACAGTGTTAGCTGCGTGTTTCAGAGCAGCAGTTCGTCTTTTCCAACCCGAGTGGTATAAATAGTCAGGCTTTGGTGTGGGCTTATGTTTTATGGCACGGCATGTGTATTGACAATGTGCAATTTGATTTTGTAGTGTGTAACAATACTCGTGAAGAATGCAAAGAGTCAGGTAACGAGCAAACAGCTCCAAGTGTTGCTTGGCTTTGCTGAAGAAGACATTTATGATTCATCGCGCCAAGCCACTGCCTTTGGCCTTCTCAAGGTATGTCTGTGCAGCAGGTGCCTGGGCTCTGTGAGGCAGTGGAATGGCAGGGATTCTGCCTCTTGGTGAAAGGCTGCACGATCTCACGTCAGGAACAGGCCCCAGAATGCTGTTAAGGCTCTCTGTTGGGGGGGGCGGGGTGGGGAGCAGCAGAGCTGTCCCGTTTGACTTGTAGTTGCTGTTTAAAATTGTTTGGGAGGCTGTTCTATGAGGTTGTGTTTGGGTCTGAGGAAGTTTTTGCTAAAGAATCAATATCTAATCATTAGACCAGGTATTCTATGTCTTCCAAAAGAAACAGGATTTGTAAGCCACCTTTTTTTTTTTTTTTTCCCCCCCGTCTTCCGCCGTCTTCCCCCCCTTCCTCTTTTTCCGCCTCTTTTTTTAAAGTTGTTCTGGCTGTGTACGAAGATGTGAAAAAGTCAGTGTTAATGTATCACCTGAGACCAGTGTATTCCCAGGTACTGCATCTCACACTGTCAAGCAAGATGACATGACTCCAGCTGTGCTTTCACTTTTTTAGGCTATTTTATCCAGGAAGCTGATTGTCCCTGAAATTGATGATGTGCTGCAGAAGGTTGCCCAGCTGGCCATCACGGGTCAGAGTGAGCCGGTGCGAGTCCAGTGCAGGCAGGTTGGTAGAATGGGAGGTCTCTCATCTTGCTTAGAGCAGTCTAACAGGCTGGAGGGTTTAATGTGGCCATCCCAGCTCTCACAGACACGTGCCTTAGACCTGCTGAACCCCTAACCCAGTTTCCCCTCCTCACTAATCCTTCTTCCCCTTGTTCCTGGGCTGGCTTTAGTTCTTGTGACTGATGCATAGCAGAATCGCAGACTGCTTGTCATGGCCTGCCTTCAGAGAGCTGCTCAGCAGCAGTGACATGGACCCTCCTTTGGAGGCTTTTAGGCCCATGTAACTAAGAGCCCTGCCCTTTTATGAATCCCAGCAGAAGAGAACTTGCCACAAATCCGTGATTCCTTCCCACCACTTCCTCCTCCTTCCTGAGCTAAAAGCAACCAAAAGACAGACTTGGTTGCTTCATTTCAAGCATTGGGATAGAGATGCAGCAGGAGCTGTGCATAACCAAATTTTGCGTTTCCATAGTTGCAGGATGAATTTTGAAGGATGCAGAATCTCTGTTAACAGAAGCCTGCCCAATTCAGAGCAATAATCTAAAAACTGATGTGGCGGTTGTCAAATGCCCGCAGATCCTGTTCCAGGCAGGGAGCTTAAGAGCAGTTGTTGGCCCCTTGTGTACTAGGAACTTAAACACACAGGAGGAAGGGATTATTCTCATAAACTTGCTGCTCCATCCATTTTCTTCATAACCTTTTTACGAGCTTTCCTGAATGTTTCTTGTAACTCCTCTCTGTTTTGTTTTTGTGTTGTGGTTTTTTTTTTTTTCTTTCCAGATTTACTTAAAATATATTTTGGACTACCCCCTTGGTGACAAGCTGAAACCCAATTTGGATTTCATGCTCGCACAACTGGAGTGAGTATATTACCAACATCTCTCTCAGAACAGAACCTTGTTGCTTAAATATGACTCCAGTGCCCACCTAAAGGGCTGTTCATCAGGAGGGGAGGGTGTTGCTGAAGTCTTGATTTTCCTGCCTGTAAAACGCTTCCCTTTTTCAGAGATGGGCTGTTTGATAAAACAAGCCCTTTTCCTCTTTCCTGTTTCACATCTGGCTTTGGTTTCTATCTCTCTCTAAGCAAAGATTCTGTTGTTTTTGTAGTGTTTAACCAGCTCCACTAGTTGGGAACCACGTGAACTAGAAAATCCAGAAATAATAAGGGAAGGTGCATTTATAGGGCTGCTGTTCCACGGTAATGGTCTCAACTGCAGTTGGAGGCACAGTTGAGATCAGCTGCATCAATTCAGCAGGAGCAGTGTGCCTGAAATCTCCTTCTGAGCATGACCCCTCCCTTGCTCAAGGTGACAGTAGTTTACCATGTTCCCCAACGTGGTAGCACCAGTGCAGCTGTGCTGACTTAAGTTAGCTGGAGCCCTTTTTCATCTGTTTGCCTTTCTGTGCCTGTTCTCTGGGAGATGGAGCGGATGGGCCTGTTGCTTCTGTTTTCATAAGTAGCAGACCAGGTCTGGTACCTGTTGTAGAAAGATCCCTGTCCTTGTGCGTTTTTGGCATTGGCCATTCTTCTAAATTGTTAACAACTTTCTAGAGTATTAACCCAGCCCTAACTGTTAATCATTTCCACACAGGTACGAGTATGAAACTGGAAGGGAATCAGCCCTGGAGATGATTGCGTACCTCCTTGACACGTTCCCAAAGGTAACAAGCACCCCTTGGTGTTCCAAGCATCAAGCAGTTACTGCAGCTTGCAGTAACAGCATTTTCAGAGCACTTTTATTTTGGGAGCACTTGGTAATTCCTGTTATCTCTTATCATGAGCAGAATGTTCACTTATCTCCAAAAAACCTGGCTTTGCTCCAAAAGAGAAATGACGTGCAGGAAAGTCTGCAGTGCATCTTTATCTAATGTGCTCAGTCTGCAAGTAAAATAAAGCTCTTGTCAGCTGGAGTTTGGATAAACTTGATGGTGATTTATGCCAGAAAGAAACACAACCAGTTTAGGAAATGGGGTACGAATAGAAAGTGAACTCTAGAGTTTTCTCATTGTGGTTTTTTTTTTTTTTTT
>VYZM01015083.1:500259-510487 GCA_013398915.1 Dromas ardeola
CAGCTTGCCAGTTAAAGTATCTACAGGCTTTGGAGCATTAAATTTTGAATGGATAAATGTCAATAAACAACATGTTTTGATTCCTCTCTTCTCACCAGAACATGATGATTCTCGTATTCTGATCAGTTACAACCTCTCTTCTATTTCAAGTCAAGGACTTGCACCCTTGCCTCTTTCCCAAACTTGCTAGTTAAAATTTCTGGTCAATTTTAAGTCCTCTTTGGCTTTAACTTAGGTGTTAGCCATCACCCTCTATTCCCAGCCTTCATTTTGAAAATTTCTGATCAATTTAAGGCTTTGAAGTTCACAGAGTTTGTACCCAAAACAATAACGGTTGCTAATGCAAGTTTAAGTAACCAAATTTTCAAGGTTTACTTTAAATAGAAATAAAATGCGAGATCCTATACCAAACAAAAAACAGTGTAGAGCATTGCCACTATCATACGAAAATATGACAACTAAACAGATCTGCACAGCAGGTAAAATGTCACAATTTGAGACTGAAGGTTCTAGCAGCTTCCTGTGTCCTTACCTGTTGCATGGCCAACTCAGTTTCATCCCGCTTGTTCACTCTGTCTCCCTCTGCGTTATCGTCTTGCAGTTTAAACTGACGTAATCTGTCTGAGCCACCAAACCGACTTAGAAGTCCTAAGCACTGGCGCTGCGGGAAGAAATTAACATTTTAATTAGTATCGCAACAAATTGAGTGCGTAATTCTTTTCACTTAAGTGATACATATCCCTTAAAACACAACAGCAAGAGCACAATGCAGATACACAATGCACATACACAATGTTTTAACTCACCTTTAATTAATTAAAAAAAAATAATGGTACCCTACAACAGTTCCTTCAGAAAAGAATGCCATTCGAAAGTGCACAACTTTGTGCACTTCCAGACTCTCTTCCAGACTATTATACTGATGGGCATCAATGACAGTTGAGGTTTACCCACTCCCGCTTAAAACACCTTTACCTATATAGACAAACTAACAAAATCTAGATGTGAAGATACTAAGCTCCACAGAAGTAGACTGCAAAAACCAATTCAATAGTTTCATAAAAAGAAGTAACAATCAATACATTTGGTTTTACTTTAAATGTGGCTGTTAAGATCACCAAAGTGCCTCAGACTGTAAGTCAGTTTTGTGTGGAACAGCAAAAAAAGGTATCAAAGATTTTTTTGGTAGTTACTTTTGGGGAAGAGTAAACCTTAAATCCTTTCATCACTTGATGAAAATAAGAGGACAAACTAGAGAGAAAAGTTACAATAACAGATGACTGATTCACACAGTTTTGCTCAGAACAGCTCATTTTTCAAATTAGCAAATTAAAACTCCTTATAACAAAAAAATAAAATCTTTGTGCTTTCCCATGAGAATTTCTTGCTGACATGATGCAGTGGACTCCCAAGTACTCCAGCATTACAGCAACCATTTATAGCTTGCTACTTTGCTTCAGGCTGGTCAGCCTAATAGTTACTATCAAAGTGTCTGGAGAACACATCCTTCTCTTTCAATCAGAAGTATTTGATAGAGCAGCCCTTCCTACAGATAGTTTTCAATGAAATATTTCTTTATGAAAGTCTTTGCTCACATGAACCACAAAGCTTCAAAAACATTGCTGGATGCTGAATGCTGAGCTGTAAAGAGGTCTGCAATGATAGCTTTTGAGCAAGACTTACTCTATCTTGACTTTCATTCTGGTTTCTAAGTCAGGGTTATTTTTAAAAGGGGAGGAAAAAAATAAAACACTAGCATGTTGATACTCCAAATTGTTGAGCTGGAGACATGCTTGTGGTAACAGAGTATTTCTACCTTACTTCATATGCTTTGGTGGTGACCTCAAATTCTTCTTCTCCTCCACATAAGGTAAATCCTAAACCAGGGAGGGAAACAAAGTCCCAGATACAACTCTGATGTTGCCCAATGTTATCTTCTCTACTTGGCCAGGAAGAAAAAAAAAAAAACAAACCAAACCCATGCCAAAAAAACCAAAGCACAAAAAACCACACATACCACACAAACCACTACCCCCCAAAAAAAACCACCTCAAACCACTATATATTCTCTTTAAGGGTGGAAAACATCTCTTTCATAACTGCTGCTAGTCAGAGTAAAAAAACAGGAAGAAACTCATCTACAGAATTCTAAAGTGACAAGTGTTGAATATACAACTTTATTACCTGAAATCGGCCTATATGTCCTTGTAGCTCCATCTGCGTCCCTTCATTAACATCCAAGTCCAGCTCACTTAGCACTCCTGATAAAAGATACAGCCATTAAATTAACTGTTTGGGTTTTTTTTTAAAAAGAAAACAGATTTATGCAGTACATACATTTAAATACAAGCACTGATCAGAAAAATTTCAGCCAAACATACGACTTACATTTTGCACATTGTTTGAGGAAAACATTCAGATATTAATGCAGCTACTAGGAGATGCGTAAGAGCACGCAGCTTACTGTTCTGCTAAGTAATTAAAAGGCAGGGGGAGGAAGGGAGGTGAGCAAAAAAATTGCAGCTGTTGTGCAAAGCTCGGTATACTGTAATCAAAGAAACATTTGGGCTCAGCCTACAGCTCTGCACTCCTTTCCATTGTAGTCAGACATCTCCTTTGAACAAAGAAAGCCATTAAAAAATAGAAGTTATTTTGTAAGGGTAAGCAAGTCTTCTAGCATGCAGAAGAAATCCCTTATCCATCACAGTAATTATTAATCCTCTGTGAAGATAAGTCACCCAAGAGAATTGTCAGTATGCTAATTCACAGTGTTTCTCTCTTTAAGCTTTCTTTTAAAAAAAAAAAAAAGGAGAAGACATTAACAAAGATACGGGTATGCAAGCAATTTTCTGTCTTTGTTTCCTCAGTCATAGAATATGCTGAATGAAAATTCTTTTTGAAGATACCACATGCATTTTGAACAGTACTATTTGCAAGTCATCTCAAAGACAAAAAGTACTTACTGTCAGGTGGCATAATGACAATGGGAAGTCAAATGCATATCGATGCATATTGATAATGCATAGGTCCAATGGAAGTCCACCATACTTACTTCAAGAACAATTACTTATAATTTCTTTATTTTTCCCAGAGCTCTACATGTCAAGAAAATTCTGTATTATAGTAGATATTCCCTTATACGTTTTATTATTTATTTATAGAAAACAAAGCCTGAGATTCATGCAGATGGGGCTAAGACACTTCAAAAGTGCAGTTCCTACCAGGCAAAGCTGCCTTGCTGATTATTCCTGTCAGGGAGGCCAGCTCCTGGAGAGATCCAACACTAACATCTTGACACCTCAGGATTGCCTGGATAGTATCTGAATGGGAAATTAGAAACTGCAAAACCTGTACCACAAAAAGAAAAGGGAAAATATGAATGACTCAAAATTTATCAGTAGAGCAGAGAGGAAGCAATGGTTTTTACTTTCAGAGAAGTTTAAAGTGATCTCCCATGAGGATGGGATTTTTAAGAAAAGCTTACTTTCAGGGCAAAAGGACACATAATTTCTTTGAATGAACAGTGATATTATATTCTAGCATATTTTGGAACTTACCTGTCCTGCGGCTTGCAGGTGTTGTGCCATGCTGGATGTGAGGATCACTTGGCACAGTTGAAGAGCTGGAAGAAGAATCTGGCGATAACGTTCCACTGGAGCAGGAATGAAGACTGGGGGATCTCTCATTCCATACATTCTTAAGAGGTTTAAAAAGAAGAAAGAAAAAGAAAAAAAAAGAAAAAAGATAAACAGTGCAGGAAAAAAGTGAAGCCCACTAGCGAGGCAGAGACTCAGCCTACAGTCATCCTCAAGAACCTGCAAACATTCATATTTCAATAATAGGTCTGTACTTGAACTGAGTTTATATTGGAAAAGCAACAAAATTATGATACAAAGCTGCTGCAATTTACCTAGAAAGGTTCTGCCAGACATTTTCTCTAAGCCGAGAAAATTACTACTTTTTACTATACTACATTACATCAGATTACTTTGATGTAGAAATATGACATCTGTTTTCTTTACTTATATATAAAACTGAATATTCTCTAATATTTTAGGTAGAGGTGTGCTTAATTCTAAAGCAACTGATAAATACAGTCTTCTAACAAGTGCCCTGTAGGTTTCATACAATCTTATATATCTCATTGGCACTTTTAAACAGAGTACTTGTCTGTGTCTTTCATTTTTTCCCCCGAAGTGTTTGAACCTCCAATGTGTCACTAAGAAATGTAAATTTAAGAAAGGACTGAGGTTTGAAATCAGAGGTGGTTTCCCGTAAAAATGCAATTTCCTTCTCTGAGATCTCTCAGTCATCTCACAATGACTAATATCATGGCAACACATCAAGAAACTTTTTTTTTTTTTAAACACATCATAAAATATTTCTGAAATAACATTTACTTCATTACTCATTGGTGCTTTATGGGGAAGGACAAACTCTGTACTTGTTCACCAACGGCAAAGGCCCCAAAATAAGTTTACAGTATAGGCTGTTTTTCAAACATTACCGTCTAAAGGATATTATAATAATGATTAGACAATTCCTATCTAAGGACTCAAACAAATAAGATTTTACATAGTCAAAGTAAATGGACATGCAAGTACTACTTCCCACCCACTTATTTGGAATTTTTCTCTCAATAAAAGGTAGTTTTAAACTGAACTGATAGGTTAAAGAAACACACACACAAAATATACCCACAAATACTTACTCAAAAGACTTGTAGCTATAAAAAGATATCGTATGCTTCCAAGACTATATTACAGTTTCAAAATCAGCCAGGGAACCAACACTTACCCCTGATGGTCTGTTTCGGGTCGCATATCGTACACTTGACACTGTGCCAGCCTCACAATCACTCCAGACCGCAACAGCTCCAATGCCCCTTGCTGACTTTTAGCTACTCTAGTGAGGAATGCCTAGAGAAAAGCAGAGAAGGATAAGTATTGGAGATGCACAGTGAGACTTATGACTATTTTCTCTCTTGATTTTAACATAATTTCAAATACTATTATTTTAGTAAAATATCTCTTGAGTACAATCAATATGAAGTATAGACAAACAACTTCTATTCAAAAAAAAAAAAGCACCGTATCACAAAATTGTTTCTGAAGCAGTATTACCATTTTGGACTCATAGGTGTACAGCGCTTTAAGTAAAGGGGGCTGAGGTGTGAGCAAGCTCTGAAGAGTCAGATCATCGTCTGCCAGGCTATCCACAAGTACCTTCAGGTAGCCACTATTGGAGAGATACAACAGCCACTGCTGCTGCTTGTCTACTGAAACAATACGATCCAGCAAAGCCAATGCCAGCATCTGTGACGGGGGGAAGAAAAAACATAAAAAGAATAAAAAACAGAATTATGTCTATGACATCAATGAGTTTTCTAACAAATACCTAGAAATATGAAATGCTAAGCAGTTCCTTCTACCAGCTTCTTAAAAGCAGAATGCATTTATCACTACAATTGCAATCCTTTACGTGGAAAATATTTTAGGATTTCTTCATGTTTTAGTATAGTATGAGCCAATTGCCTTTTCTCTATTGTTCTTTAACAAAATATTGCTGAACAAAAACTACACCAAAATATTTTAATGAGTATTGCTACAAGCACTATTGCTATTTAAAACTAGTTTGCATTCTGACTAGATTCCTGTCCACTGATGTTAATATCAGAAAATATTTCTTCCTGAAGTCACCAAACCTTCCCAAAGTGGGAAAATAAACTGGTATGTCCATGACTTAAAAGTAATAACAAATAAATGCCACAGCAGTTCATACCTACAATCTTTTACAGCACCACTTGCTATCATTATTTTTAAAGAATAGGACACACAGCTTTTTTGAGAAAAAAATTAATATGCACGTATGCCCCTACTTTCAACAGCTTGAAGGATGAGTGGGAGGACAGAACCATGAAAGAGATTAAGTATCTACAAAAAATGTTCTAGTTCTACCTCATGGTATTTCCCTTTTCTGTACAGTAGTAAAATGTTCTTTAAAACAAACTGAACAGCGATTGCAAAGGAATAGATTTATTTACCCGGCCTATCTCATGACCATCACAAGCATCACGACAGACCACCTCCATGAGAGCTGCCCCGTAACTCTCAATAATTGCCATGTTTTCCCGTTGCAATTTACTGAATACATCTTCAGGAGCTGTCAGACGTTCCCACATCGTTTTTTTAGCTGTAAAAAGTAAGTAAAACAAAAAATGAAAAATGCAAAGATGGATAGCTTAGCATTAACTTAGCTTCAGTACAGCTGAGGCTACATCCCTCAGGGCATTCTCTATCTCGAAACAGAAATGCCCCAAATAATGGATGGGTGTTTTGACTGAAGTGCAAATGTTTTCCTACAAATCCATTCTTTCCTGAACACGCAGGCCAGCCAGCATAAAAAATGTTATGCCTGTATACATACATCACCCTTTCAAATATATATTCTACATTACGTGTATTGAATCTTAGAATAATTTTAAACAGATTAGGCCTAAGAACTTTCACTGGGAACAAAATACTCAGCTTTGAAGCAACATAAAGAAGGTGACTTAAGTGGGAAAGCGCTGAATCCAAAGCCAGCAACAATCTACGAAGGGGTCATTAATTCAAAGGTATTACTACTGTAGCTCAAAATGCTGATCAAGCAAAATCACTAGGAGTCTGCACACACACGTACTAGCCCCAAGTTTGTTTTTCAATCCTTGTCCAAGCTCTAAGATGAAATAATTATTAGAAACACTGAACAATGAAGTATTTAAGCCCTTAACAGAGCTAATGTGATATTCACCGTAAGCTCTCTTGATTAAGCAGCAACTCTGGCTGGCTTATTTTTTGCTTATTTTTGGGACGTAGGGGTGATGCTTTATTCTTTGTTGGTTTTCCCCCTAGGGGTCTTCAGCTAAAGGAACAGAAAGAATATTAAATAATCTTTGGGTTGTTTTTATTATTTTTTTTAATAGGATCACTGCGGTATGTGTGCACATGCAGATGTGGAGGCAATACATTTCTACACCTGTAACTGTTCTCAAGCAGGTCCAAATAATATCCAATCCTTTGACACTTCTGTAGCTATGATGCATAGCTTTAAATGGACCCAAATGAAATATCATCTTTAATGCTGGATGTCAGAAATTTAATATCCTCATCCATAACAATCCCTTTTGAATGCGTATGTACTAGACAGGTCTGAATAGAAGATTTGCATCATTTAGCATAAGCAACTAATTTCAGAGGCTCTTGGAGTAAGATGGTTTCTATCTATGTATTTCCATAAGACAACTTAGCATGCAGAAACTGTACCATTCAGGGTTGAAGAACGTTGGTTTTTTTCTCCTTTCCATAATACAGTTGGACTTTACCTGCTTCTAAAGTGTCTGGCTCATCTGGTCTCTGGGCAATCTGCAAATAATAAAGCAGTGATCCATAAAGGTGCGTTCTCACTCTCTGGAAGCCACCACCTGTCCACAAGAAACATTCATAATTAAAACCAAATAGATGTAAATTCTGTAACATCATCTTCAATTTAATTTAACTTTCCTATGACAATGCTGGCAGAAATAAATGAAACAAATAGATGTCTTAAGTCAGAGTTCCACTGTTCACATAAAAGAATATTTGTACGTAAATTCAGCAAGTTTATGCTGCTCCAAAAAAGTTGCAATGTTTACAAATCTTTCTTCTGCTTGTTGTTCAGATTAGAAAAAATATGCCTTTACTATTTTTTTTCTTGTTAGTAACATCACTTAGATCTATATTAATCATGTAAGATCCACCTAACTGACTGTAATAAAAATCCTCACTGCAGTAACAAGAAGCAGCTCAGTCCATCTTTCTACCCTTAGTGGCTGGAATTCCCACACATGAATTGCAAAAGTCAACACACCTGTTTTCAAAATGAAATCCAGCAGCTTTTTTAAGATGATGTGGAGGGAGGAGTCACCAATGGAAGCAAAACCCATGGATATGCTCTCAGAGCCAGGTGACGAGGCAAAAGAACCATCCAGCATCAGGACATATTGTGATTGTCCCGCCATAGGGAGTGCAAGTGGCTGTTTCTGCTCAGTTTTCACAGACTGGCTCAGGTGGGCAGTCAAGGTGAACACAGCCCCTGCCACCACTGGCATCAACTCCTGAGCTGCATCATCATCTAGGATCTTAATAGAGAAGAAGGAAAAAAAAATGGAAAAAAATAAAGTAGAAAAGTGTCTGATTTCACGAGCTATTAAGGCAATTAATTTAGCCTCTCACAGCTATTTCATTTACGTATGCATAAGGATTTCATTAACATGGAACTATTTAAAACAAATCAAAATCAGCAGTGTCATAAACTTGTTCAGAAGGATGAGCTGAACACATTTTAATTGAGAAAACCATTAGCCTTCTTTTCTTTAATTTACACAAATCACAGGCAGGACGATAATTAAATCTGGATGGGGAAAAGGGAAGGAACATGCTTACATTTGAGTTGCTCTATTAGTAAAATATCTAAACCTAAGCTAGGGAAAGAACAATAGACACCCTCTTGGCTTTACAGCTATTTAAGAAAGCTATTTCCATTAAAAATGTGAAGATACACTTCAGAAAACTTAAAGGGGTGAGCATCAAAGAAGTAAGCGTCAAAGGAGCATTTTAGACAATGTGAAGAAACACTAATGAGAAGTTAGCATTTACTATTTTAGTTCACTTCATCATTTAAAAGGTAAACCTGGTGTCTTTATCACTGACACTCGAGAAGTTTTCCGTTTAAGCAATACAGTTGTTTAATACAAGAGATCAATTATTTTCAAAAGAAAATAATGATAATTGTTTTCTCAAATTAACAAAATCTTCACTAAAAATTAAGTATTACAGAAAATTAGAGTCTGAAATTTCTGCTCTGAAAGAAATTTGAAAGAAAGAAATCCCTTCGACTAGCAAAGGCCTCCCTAGTTTCCCGTTTTTTAAATTTTGCTCACATAAAAACCAAAACCAGCCCTCCACTAAAAAATAATTTTTAGATAACACCTACAGAAGAAAATAATGGAAAAAACAACAACAAAAATCCAAAAAGTTACCCTTTGCTTGAAAAAAAGTAACATTTTCATATATATTTCTCAAAACATAACTTGTCTAATCAGA
The DNA here is from genome assembly GCA_013398915.1 of Dromas ardeola. Classification (NCBI taxonomy): domain Eukaryota; kingdom Metazoa; phylum Chordata; class Aves; order Charadriiformes; family Dromadidae; genus Dromas; species Dromas ardeola. The sequence continues at coordinate 509,382 of VYZM01015083.1, forward strand.
AATACAAACAGCATAACTCTCACAATAAAGCAAAATTTTTTTTTTTAAAAATGCCCCAGCAGCCTAAACAATACAAGGAACCTTCACTAATTTTTTTCTTTCAGAATGGCTGGGTCAGTATTAACTGCCTAGTCTGGCTCAAAAATTACTACTATAATTCAGCAATAAGCCACCTAGCCTTTACATATTTTAAGACAAAGCAAACTCTCCCATTTCCAAAAGCCCTTCTAATTGTAAAATCTTTACTACTTCTACTCTGAAGCTTCATTCAACTCTTTAATTTCTCAAAAGCAGCAGTGGGAGGATCTGCGGCGAGTCATCTAAACGCAGTTAATCAGCAACTGTAGTACTGTTTGCCTTCATCCCGTCCATGAGTTCTTCTCTGTTCCTCATCAAAATGGGCTGTTTCCTTTTCACACACCCTTTCCAGACTAACATCTGGAATCTACTGGATTACACTGAAATGTCTTTGAAATTTGTCAATATATTGTTCATATATTTCATCATATTGTTCACAGTAGCTATGCAAGAATACAGAGTATCCCCTTTGTCCACACGGCATTCAACTTCAGCATAGCAGCAATCAGAAAACTAAAAAGAATACTGAAGGCAGACAATTTTTTTTTGGATTTCAATCAAGAACGCTACTTGAAGAGCAGTTTCTCTTTCACATAAAAAGACATAGCAACAAAATTCAAGGAGAGGGTTGACTTCCAGTATAGCGTTACCTTGTCATGCACATCCTGCAATAGATCGCGGATAATGAGCTGTCTGTCTTCAGCCTGTATGAGATCCTGGGGGCAGGCAGTGAGTATAATTTCCACCAGTTGTCTCCATGACTCTAAAGCATGCCTCTTAGCATGGAGGCATTGCAGCAGCTTGTTCCGCTCCACTACATACTGCAGGATAGTGTTGATCTCCTGAACACCCAATAACAAAGAAACTGAGTTATAATAGGCTAAAAGAAGTAAATGGCAAAGACAGATTTCAAGACAACAATTTTATCTATTAGTAATAGTCCTCAGCGAAAAAAAGAGGGGGGGGGGGGTGAAGGTAAGTCTTCAGCTTATCAGAAAAAAGCTGCTATTAATCATTTTAACAAGATA
>VYZM01015084.1:3220-18734 GCA_013398915.1 Dromas ardeola
AAAAAATCATTTGTAGCATTAATGAGACAAATACAAGGCAATTCCATCCAGCCCCAAATCCTTGCTGACAGTGTTGTGCAAGACAGATCATTGTACACAGGAGAAACAACACACATCAGTCTCTTCTGCATACATTAGGGTGGAACACGGAGTCAAGACACAGCACGTCCAAGGCCATCAGTTTCAGAAGAAACCAGTTCGATGAACAAGAACTTTAAATACTTAAGGTCTGCTCCCTTGGAGGAAGCTGGGTGGCTTCCAAGAGTTGCATATATCGCGACCCTTTAGGAAGTCATCCATCTGACCTCAGCATTCAAACGTGAGGATCAGGACGCAGTTAGTAGATACTTGGAGAAGTCTTCTATGTGGCTCGCTTAGCACAAATGGGCCGAGGAGACAGAGCTGGGACAGAAGCAAGCGTTCCTCTGGGTCCTAGTAAGGCCATTTGACCAAACTCCTGGCAATGCCCAGTTACAAGCACTAGACTTTGCAGCACAGGCAATTATTTAGTGTATATTTCAGAGAAAGCATTTAAGGAATATTAAAGAGAAGAACTCACGCTGTAACACCTCCTTGAACTGAGCACCAGTTGAATTTGAACTGGGGTGCTTATAGGAGTCAAAGCAACTGTGGTTTGGGGCCCAGTAAGTACAACCTGTCCAAAGTCTTCCCAACTATGTTGAGGAAATAAATGCATCCCACAAACCAATTTGGCTGTCTCTATACGTACATCACTACCTTTCTGGCCAGGATCCTCCAGCACAGACTGGGGTTACTGAAAGGAGTACCGGTAACATGCCAGGTAACCAGACCAGGCACCCAGCAGTGGGTAAGTCAGAGCTCAGGAGGGATTCTGAACATCCTGGAAAAATGCAAGAGGAGTTCTTGCCATTTGCCAGCTTTTTCGCATGGGAGAAGGAAGTCTCACTCGGTGAGGACTGGCAAACCCCCGAGTTAACACCTGTCAGCAAGACACAAGACTGCAACTCACAGTGCCCGGACTGCCTGCATCTGTGTCACCATCAGAGCATCCTGATGGAAAACACACGATTGGAATGGATGCTTCTGTCTCCTCGTTTAAAAGTGACATAAGGACCCTCCTCTGGGTCCAGAGTCCATGCAGAATAGATCAAGCGTTCAGGTAAATGACAGCAAGTCGTGAATAACTATTTTTGAGGGGGTTTCTCCAAGAAAAGTAAAATTCCTTTCCCTATATTTAAATTTCTGCTAACTTTGTATTTCTGATTTTGAGCTAACAGGCCTTGGGATTTTTTTTGGGGTGTTATTTTTTGTTTGGCTGGGGGGAGTTGTGTTTTGTTTTAAAAAGAACTTTAAAGAGATACAACAGAACTGCCGGTTTTCTTGATACCTCTCTCCAGAAAACAACAAACTTTCACATACACTCCTGGATGCAGGGATGTGTTGCTACTAAACCATCAGTTCAGCTAATCAGCAAAGGTGCAACACAGCTGAAACCAACAGATTGTCCTGGGGAACTTCAGATAATTGCAACAGAAAAGCTGCTAAGTTCAGCCTGGAAATTAGCCTCCTCTGAGGAAAGAGGCTGCTCTTTATTGCTACTTCCTTCGCTGAATAGGACTCAGTCAGGGAGAAACTGGGATCTGCAGGAAGGAAAAACATTTCAGAGAGGTCAGGGCAGAGCAGTGGACGCTCAAATGCCCTCCCATTCCCTGAGCTTCTGGGAACAAGCTGTACAAGGTATTTGCTGAAGTAATTTCACTACACTCTGGAAACAGAAACCTTTACGCAGTGTATCTTATTTGGCCACGTTGCAGGAGCTGTGAGAAGAAATAGCAAAAGAAGGAATCAACGTTACCAGAACATGGACTGATGCCAGTAAGGCTTTGCAGCTCCTGTCATGTTTTCTCCAGCTAGTCTTCCACTCACAACAGCGTGGTCATGGTGCTCTACACGTCTCCTGCCTAGTTTGATATCATAGAAGCAAGCAGCATCCCCTGCCTTAACGAGAATCATTCAGTGAGGACTGAGCATTCACATCAAAAGCTTAAATTAATGCACAAACAAAAATGGATCTGGGAAGAGAACAAAGTGGAACTGCGAACTGGGTTTTTCTGACAAACCACAAACACCACTACCTTTTCCCATTCCCCAGGCTACACAAGTCCCAGTTTCTCAGCATTTTTCACCGATCTTCGGAAAAATAAGACAGCATCAGGTACATTTTTCCAGAGGAATACAAGTCTCGACTCCCACCAAAGGGACTCTTACGCAACAGAGTAATCCGTGCTATCTTTAGGTTACCCCAACTCCTCTTACACAGCATAAATATTCAAAAACTCGCAGAGTCGTTACCACAGCAACAAAGCGTGCCGTGGTGCATGAACAAACTCCACGGCTGCCGACAGGATCTGCACTACAATTGGTCTCGTGACTTTCTATTTTTTGCCCCGTTCACCTAATCGAGGTCTACCAGCCCCCGTAAGTGTGTGTATTCTGACGGCATCAGCATAACCAGCAGACAGAAAACTTCTCTGCGCGTACTCACCACCCAGATATTGGAGCGTGCCTGCAACTCCGCGTTCACCCTGAACCCTCCAAAGTCCGAGTCCACCTCCAGCCCAGCTGACTTTGCTAATTCCACGTTAGGCTCCAGCCCTACTGCAGCAACAATATGATCCGTCTCCACCTGTTTGGAAATTCATCATTATTATCTTAATCCTCGCAATGCCCTTGCAAACTTCACCTTCTCCCTGCTTTTAAATTTACCTTTCGGCCATCTTTCAGTTTAATCACCAGCCGATTGCCAGAGACAGAGACAGACTTGACCACAGCGTTAGGCATGACATTAACGCCCTCTGAAAAAAACACACAGGAAACATAATTGCTTGCTCGGCGGCAGATTTCAGCCAAAGGGGCATCTTTGGTGCTGCTACAGGCAGAGCAGGTGAGGAACCAAGGGAGAGACCACCTTATCTCTGCTGCATGTGCCAGTAGTTTGAGTTAAGCATAAGGAGAAAGAACCCCAGCCAAAAAGTTTGAGAGCGCTACTTAAATGATAACTAAAAGTACATGTCTTATGTGATGACATGGTCACATCCAAAAGAACTCCCCAAGACAGGTTTTCAGGCACTAAGGACATTAAATTACCTATTGCTCTGTCACAGCCAGACCCAGAGGTCCAACAAGGCAACCTCCATAAACAAAAGAAGGTAACTCAGACCTGTGGGTTATCAGCCCCTGCAATCTGCAGCCCAAACTACAGCCCTCCTCCCTCTCTCCCCACTCCACCTACCACTGCACAAGAATATATTCTGCACTTAATATAGCAAACGGAAAAAAAGGTATCTCAGATCTTACCAACTTTATCAGCTAAACACTACTGCAGCTGGCCTTACGAAGGTGTATGCATACGGTCGTGGGGCTACACAACCCTTCTCTCAAAGTCACTCTAGGATGACTGCATTGGGCTGTCACAAGTAACATTATTCGAGGCTAGAGCAACTCAGAAGAGGAGAACAGGCAGTTATAGTACGACAACTTTGGTTCCAGATTACAGAGGCCGTTAAATAACTCCAAGTATGGCAGTAGGGATCATTCTGTGCAGGAACAGCCAGAGGGAAAACCTCACTGGCATCAGCACGCAGATTTGCTTGGCTTTCCCAGAGAAACTGCTAAGAAGCCAGAGATTCATGGCAGCTCTGTGCTACCCAAGCTGCCTGAACTGCAGCTTGTTTTGTCCTGCACCCGGGCCACCTTGCAAGGGACCAATCTTCCCGGGGCTCCACTGTCCCAAGCAGCAGGGAGCTGCATTTCACAAGGAAGAGCTACAACAGCCACCGGCCTAAACAGCACAGCTCTGCCACGCGCAGAAAAGCACTGAAGGGCAGCTTCACTGCACAGGACAGTAAGGTGGATAGAAAACTGGTTGAAAGACAGAGCTCAGAGGGTCGTGGTTGGGGGCACAGAGTCCAGCTGGAGATCAGTGACGAGTGGTGTTCCCCAGGGGTCAGTACTGGGCCCAGTCCTCTTCAATATATTCATCAACGACTTGGATGAGGGGATAGAGAGCACCCTCAGCAAGTCTGCTGATGACACAAAGCTGGGGGGGGTGGCTGACACACCGGAAGGCTGTGCCACCATACAGAGAGACCTGGACAGGCTGGAGAGTTGGACGGAGAGAAACCTTATGAAATTCAATAAGGGCAAGTGTAGGGTGCTGCACCTGGGGAGGAATAACCCCCTGCACCAGTACAGGTTGGGGGCTGACCTGCTGGAGAGCAGCTCGGTGGAAAGAGACCTGGGAGTCCTGGTGGACAACAGGATGACCATGAGCCAGCAATGTGCCCTTGTGGCCAAGAAGGCCAATGGCATCCTGGGGTGCATCAAGAAGAGTGTGGCCAGCAGGTCGAGGGAGGTCATCCTCCCCCTCTACTCTGCCTTGGTGAGGCCACACCTGGAGTACTGTGTCCAGTTCTGGGCTCCCCAGCTCAAGAAGGACAGGGAACTGCTGGAGAGGGTGCAGCATAGGGCTACCAAGATGATGAGGGGACTGGAACACCTCTCTTATGAGGAAAGGCTGAGGGAATTGGGTCTGTTTAGTCTGGAAAAGAGACGGCTGAGGGGTGACCTTATTAATGTGTACAAATACTTAAAGGGTGGGTGTCAGGAGAATGGGACCAGGCTCTTTTCAATGGTGCCTGGCAACAGGACAAGAGGCAATGGGTACAAACTTGAGCATAGGAAGTTCCATCTCAACATGAGGAGGAACTTCTTTACTTTGAGGGTGGCAGAGCACTGGAACAGGCTGCCCAGAGAGGTGGTTGAGTCTCCATCTCTGGAGACATTCCAAACCCGCCTGGACGCGTTCCTGTGTAACCTGCTCTAGGGTGGCCCTGCTCTGGCAGGGGGGTTGGACTAGATGATCTCCAGAGGTCCCTTCCAACCTTATGGTTCTATGATTCACCTCTTCTGACTTTCTCTGTGGTCCAGTTGCTCAGATATTCAGGCAAGACTTTGCCCATGTTGCCGTTCTCTGGAAAGAGCTGAATCACCTCCAGGCCTCTGGTTCGTGCTGGAAGGAAAGCAAAGAGCAGGCTTCTTACAACCATGGACAAAGAGCAGCAGCACAGACTTCAGGACACAAGCACATGCTTTACTTTACACAAGGAGCTTGACAGAAGTTTCCAAAACTCGGAGTTCTGGCTCCCAGATTTTCCATAGGAGTCACAAAGTGACCGGCCACTGTTTCAGACACACCTACAAACTCTAGGATATCAGACAGCAGGCTTTTCCCCAAAATACTAAGTATTTTACTTAACACTTCCCTTATTAAAAAAATTACCATAAAGACAATACGCAAAAAGCTGCACACCCTTGACAGTAAGAATCAAGAGAGCAAATTCAACTTTTTCCAGGGTAGAATGACTTTGGAACACGCAGAGCAACTGCAGAGCTTCCAGGGGCCCCAACTCACAGAGACCTTTGTGGTCAGGGGCTGCTTGACAGCTAACAAGAGGGAAAATGGAAAATCAGGTCAGGCCATACAGCCAACAAAACACATGTGCATTAAGGTTATTTCAGGTAAACCACGGGTTGTGCAAAAACTCAGCAGTCGGGGAATGAAAAGGAAGTTTATAATGCCCGGCTGCTTACATTCAATGTCTATCACTTCTGTCAGGGTGCCAGCTGAAGACCAGCTGCCTGCAGAAGCACACTTACCTCTTCTTCCCAGAGCACAGGCCAGCTCACTGCCGAGAAAACCACCACCGATAATCGTGATGGACTTGACTTCTCTTGAAATCTTCTCCAGGCTTTTGAAGTCCTCGATCTGAAAGAAGATTTATTCTCATTTCAAATATCCTCAAAGAGGAATGGCAGGCAGAAAATATTTTTCTCCAATTTCTCCCTTTGAAATAAAAACTAGTCTTTCCCCAGCTTAGAAAGGGAAACAGGTTTCTCCTTCCTCTTGTTCATCTATTGCACAGAAAGAACTCTGAGGCTTCCTAATGTTTGTGCAAGCTTTGCCCTGTCCAGGCAATCTCAGTCCTGCATTTTCCCCTAACTTTCAAGAAAAATTACAATGAAATTTCTAGACACAAACGTACTAAAGCACATCCATACAGTACTACAAGGATGGCACAGCTCGCATCATCCATCTGTCCCCTCCCACAGCTGAGTAGGCCAGACCTTGGGAGAAGCCCAGCACAGAACAGAAAGGTCCCATAAGGCTTCTTATTCCCAATTCATTCCCTGAACTAGACCAAGGAGAAGGCTGCATGCCCGTTCTAAATCCCATGTTTTCAAGAAAGTGTAGTATGTCAATAAAAAGCAACTCTACAGCAAAAAAAACAGAAGACCATTGACTGACTTCCACGTCTTCTATTCAGTTTGTCCCAAGGCACAGGATGAATGTGAAGAAATGCCAGGAAGGAGGCATGGATATCAGTTTATTAGTTCATCAGAAAAACTATCGAAGCCAATCCAAGAGCTAACATGAACACTCGACTTCACACTCAGCTAAAATTTCAGAGCATGAGAGCAGTCTCTGTCCTGGCTCAGGCCAAAGGCAACCCCTTGCCCATGTGCTGCAGAACTGTGGCATACGCTTACTCAAGAAGTGTGTCAGGCTGGAGTACTAAGCTAGCTTCCTGTGTCTACTCATGGTCCTGAGGGCACACACTGCTTACAGTTCAAACTGACTTGCAGAGCTTACATTGCTCCTGTTTTTAAAAGCCCTGGAAGGTGCAGCAAAGTCATACAGGAGGGAAACTAAAAAAAAAAATAATCACACATTATTACAGCTCTCAGGCCTGAGGCAAGCAGATGAACAGCCTAGCAGACTCTACCCTGTTTACCTGCCTGGGGAAAAGGAATAAATAGCAAATGGACTCCTGGTTATTACCAGCTGGGGGAAGCAGCTGCCAAGACAAGGCTGTCCTGGGCCCAAAGCAGAAGAGTTAAAAAGCTGAAAATAGTGGTAGTGGTTCTGATTTTTTTTTTAACCTCACCCCAGGACTAGCAGCACCTGGAGATTACCTTTCGGAACAGTGTCAGCCTTTGTTGTACATCTTTTCCTGCTCTTTCAATGGCAGGTAAGTTCCTTGGAGAACCACCTGAGGACAAGGGCAGAGAGAGAAAGAGAGACTAATGATACCATGGCCATGTCACTGGCTATCCAGACAACGCAAAGCTATCTTTAATCTGGACTGTGCTTTGCAAACTGTTACAATATGCTCTATTTCCTGTTGCTGTCTGGGTTTTTAACATGAAAGACCTCCTGTGTGAGCAGCAGGTGACCCAACAGCCACCCAGGGCAAAAAGATCTAACACTACACACCTTGCTCCACTGACTGGAGACAGCCAGTTGCACTTTAACCACAGAGGGCTGCAGAACTGCCAAGGTTAGATGCTGGAGCAGTGCTCTGCCCAAGCAAGAGCTGATTGTTCTGCTTGCTGCTGCTGCAGGCAGGATTTGAAGAGGCTGGCCTGGGCAGGAGCTCCTTACTGAGCTACTGGGGAAGTCACCTTTTCCTCCTTCCCTGCTGATTTTCACAGGGCAGAACTTTGAATGTCCCAGAGAAGCTGGCTGATGTGAGGGAGGTGAAAAACCCAATGGCATGGTTGTCTGTATGACTGTCCTTCGTGTGACTGCTCTGCCAAGTGTCTGACGCATACTGCAGAAACTTTCTTGTCAAATAAATGCCACTGAAATAAAAAGGCTGCCACAAGACGAAGAACAAAGAGAAAAAACCCAACAACTTACCAGTGGCAATTAGACATTTGTCATAGGATATCTGGGTACCATCATTGAGTTTCACTGTGTTGCCTCTAACATCCATATGCACAACCTGCAAAATTAAACGAGCAGGAGAGCTCAAGCTTCCACGTGCTGTAGGCCATTTGAGTTAAACTGCACAGCCCATTCATTAGAGAAGCAAACTTGGAGGTAACATTCTCCCACCTTTAAGTTTAGGGGAGGTGGGAGGGGGGAAAGGAAAAGACTGGAAGTAGGAATTAAGAAAACATCTTTGGCAGTCATTATAGATCAGGTTGATCTTCCCAGGATCTGAGTCAAAGAAATAGACTCAGACACCAAGCGTAGTTCAGCAGTAAGAGAAGTCACTTAAATTTTATTTTAGAAACATAAAAACTGAAGAAGAAAATATATTAGAAGCCTCAAATAAACTTTTCCACCTTCCTGCTGCTTCTGCACGATGCTTTTGCTCATATTATAATCCACTACTCAGATCATTTTACTTTCCTTACCTCACTCTCCGACCAATATATAGCCTAGTTCATCATATACACTTTTCCCAAACTTGTACAAGCTCTCCTCCTCAGCCAACCCTCCACACCACCATCTATAGCTGTTTAGTTTCAGCTTAGCACAGGCTCTGCTTGGGAAGAAGCGTATGATGCCAGAACAACAGCGAGTGCTGTACCCACCTTCTTGCCACAGAGAACTGCTACTCCACCATTTTCTACAAAAGGCAGATCACGAACAGGCACATAGAATGACGGCGGCTGGAAATATATACTGAAAAAAGCTCCATTATCAAATGGGTTCCACTTTCTCTGCGATACCAGCTATTCAGCAATTACCAATGATACAAAGATAACTCTACGCATCCATAACAAGCTCCAGAATTTTTATTTATCTATTTTTAAAAATTAAGGTCTTCACACTGTTGAAGCTCAAGGGTTTAGAACAGTAAGGCTTTATCACAAAAGTCACAAGAATCAAATGTGACCCAGGGTCCCTGGAGCTCTGCTTTAAACCCTCACCTCTGCTATTAACTTCTTTCACAGGATTTCTGACAGTGGTGGTGCACGCCTAAGGCAATCACAGCAAGATTCAGGAGGTATGAAGTACTGAGCTAACTCACATGTGCAAAACAGTACTCTTGACGACTGCCAGCACCACCACACCTTTCAGTCTGCTCTTAGTGCTCGACTGACTTGTCTGTAACATCTCAGCATCTCTGGGAAGCCACGCTTTATGTGTCTGCAGCCTACGTCAGGGAGACTCGTGGACGCCACAGGGTAGTCAGTCAGCTGCTCCAGCGCAAACCACCACACGGGCTCTGCACACAGCGTGCACTGCTCTGTACCCTCTTCCATCAGCCCAGCAACAACGCACACAGACACACACGCACCCCAGGGCTCTCTTCACAGCAGGCAAACACAAAAATCTACGCAGCGGTTTGTCCACACAGCACTCGGGTCCTTCAGAGCTCTGCAGTGGCTCTCTCACAAGAACAGTTTGATCATGGTCAACTTTTCCTTAAATACTCTCCTTCATCCTTGCTACCTGTAAGTGACACATACCTCCTCTCCTTGCCATTCCACTGTTTGAATCGCAGAGTCTCTGTCACTTTTGGATCATCTGAAAACCATAGTTCTTTGGAAAGAGGTGGACGCATATAGGGCAGGGCAGGATCTTCAGACACAATCAGCACCTTTAATTGGTCATTAAACACGTCAGCTGTACCGATGCCAGGCGAACGGCAAAACATACAACAGAGGCTCCGAAGCAAGCACAGTATTCAGCCATCCGCACAGCTCTGCTCTAGAACAGGGCATCTCTTACCCGGGCACCAGGGTCGCGAGCCCGAATGGATCTGGCAGCAGCAAAAGCAGCAGTTCCTCCACCGATCAGCAGGAAAGGAACGTGAGATGGGACCTCAGGGCGAGCCCACGGAGCTGCAGATGACAGATCAGACAGTTTACTGCAAATCCAGCAGGGAAAACAGCCCAGCCCCAAGCAACAGAGTATGGCACCAGATGCCTCTCACATACAGACTTCCTTTGGCAAATTGCCCTTCGAACACCTTCTCTTCCTCTTCCCTTACACCCCAATATAAAGAACTATGCTGCTGCTTCACTGAAAGCTGGCTCCCTGCATACATCAAACTGTCAGATTTCAGCAAGTTAATTTTTCTAAGCTAGATCTGCACAGCTGAGCTCAATGGCAATCGCAGAGTTTTGGAATAGGAAACAATGCTGCTTACATTTGCACAGCTGGGTGAAGTGGTTGCAAAATCAAAGACCCACAAAGTTCATTTCCAGCATTCAATACGCAATTTCAGAAGCTTTGTGTAACATCAGGACACACTCTGTACAGTAGACTCAGGATAGCAAAAACATGCTTGGCCTCTGCTCTGGCCAAACAATGCACTAGAGATCCAACATTTGGGTTTTACAGTAAGTGCCAGTTTGCTAAGCTAGCAAGAGGGACACAGCCAAAAGATTATTCAAACAACAGGAGAACAGATATGGCCTGGGTGTCATTCAAATCGGAAAACAGTTTTCAAAATTATTTGGAAAATACGAACTGCTAAGTGTTTGATCTAGCTGCACGTCATCTTTAGGAACACAAATCAACTTGTGAGCAAGACCAAAACTCTGCACTGGCCATTCAGAAAATGGTTTATAAGAAAGTAAAGTTCCCTAAAATGCCAAGGCAAATTTTTCTGTAATTGTATTCTGAAAGGAGACCAACTTTTGTGTCCCTACCAGAATGCATTTCCTCCCACATGGAGGTCCTGTTTCTAAGCAACACACGGTTAAATCGTATGTAGGAATAAAACAGTCAGTTAAGTATTACCAGCAAGACTCACCTCTTGTGCCCTGAGAAGCATCTGTACCTGGAAGAGAAGACACTGACTTACTCAGCGAAGCACAGGCTCCCAAGGATATCGCAGTCTGGAGGCTGCAGCTCTGGGCTGACTCAGGGAGACCACAGGATTAACTCCACTCTGAAGGGACTGACTCTCCAGAAATGGAGACTTACCAAGACCTCAGCTTCGGCATTGAAGCTCTCACTCTCTGCTCTCCAGCCTCAACCCTGACAAACACGTGTTATCCTCTCCCTCAAACCAATCAGTTTTCTGTCCTGTCTGCAGGATATTCTTTCTGTTGGTTTCCTAGTAAAGCAACATAATACACTCTATCTTCTATGACCTAAAGCCACTGTCAGTAGGAAATATATCTTCCTCAATGCTTCAGGCACAGCAGCTTGAGATCTCATACATTTAAAAGAGACCTTCAAGGTCTGTGGTCCACACAGAGCCTGCAAAGCATCATCAAGAGCCTCACCAATTGTCCCGATTCCTCCCTCTACATGGTAGACCAAGCGTGATACTTCTCACAGGCCCAGCCCGCTATGCACGGGACAGGATTTTGTGCTGGCAGACCGTATCATCCCTTTGGAATCACAGTGTCTTTGCCAGACTGTGTAAGGGTAAAAGCCGAAAGTGGGGCTAACTCTTTTCTCCTTTTATCGCAGAAGGCATAAACGTCAGGAAGGAGCCCTGAGAGATAACCTACTTTATCTTCACAATTATCTGTAAAACAGAGCCTTGTTCTGGGTCACAGAAAGCTAGCACCATCTTCTGTGCTGGGAAGACACAGGAGTTCACAAACAACAGAATGCACCGGGAAGTGACAATGCTGTGAAGGCGCAGCTTATGCTAATCTGTGTTTTCAGAAGGGCTCTGTTCCATTTTTTTTTTAGAGGTCTCGAGTTCACACCTTATGAAAAACAGGCCCAAACCTAGAACTTGCAGACTAGTACCCACCAGGAGACGATTCATTTTCTTGAGATCGTGTAGTTATTGTTGTGACACGGCTGGTGAATCGCTCTTTGTTTTCTCTCAATGATCTGTATACCTGGAGACGGACAAGGAGATTTTTACCTTGTATATCTTACAGCATCAAGGCACCATTCTGCTTCTACCCCCCGACAGGCTTTTGTCTATCCTGCTTGCTCAGAAAAGCCATTTGCTTTCAATTAAAGCACACGGATCAAAACATACCTTACTGAAAAAAGTGCCCGTAAAGTATGTATACATAGCTACCGGAGGAATGCACTCAGAAAATTATCTGCTCTACATATAGCAGTGTGATGGATCTCAGTTGTCTGGTTGCTTTTCATAAGCAAGCATCAACCTTTCTGCAGGTGTTTGGGCTTTGGGCTGCAGACCTCTTTCACGAGGAACCAGGTACAACAAAGGAAATGCAGTCAAACAAACCCCAAAAGGCTATTTGCAAGCTGTGCCGTGTGCCAAGGCCTAACACAAGGCTGCAGAAAAGGAAGACAAGTTCAAGGCAAAAAGCAATTCCCAGCTTCAAAAACCTAGAGCAGCTGGAGAGAACAAGTAAACAACTGCACTGGCTTTCGTTGGCCAGATGTTACAGGCAGGGTGGTAGCAGTGGTAACATCACTGATGTTAGCAGCGCTTCTCAGGCACGGGACCGTAGCTCTTCTAGGTAACAGCTTTCAGCTGGAAGAGATTCCCATGTCTGAACACTGGCCGCCTGGTTATTTGTCTGTTAAACAGTGTAAGCATAGCCTGCGTGTTCTGGGGATACAATTTGGTGGTGTGGACAAGGAGGGAACATCTTTTAAGACATCGTGTTAACTTCCAAGAAAAATTGGTAACGTAGAAAAGCAAAAGACAACGAGACTGCTGGAAGGAGGTCACAGCATGATATTTTCCCCCAGTTAACGAATGAGAGGGAAGCAAGCAATTTTTTCAAGGCAAAACCTAGCCTTGCTGGTAATCCATATCACATGTGCACAACATTAACTTTCTTATAAAAGAGAAAAAAACTATCAAGACAGTCTGAAACAACTGTCTATCCAATTACTGGATTTTGAATTGTGAAATAATATTAAAATTGGAACACTTCCAGCAAGAAATAAAAGCCTCCTAAATGTAAAGGCATGACAGGTAATGCTGCAGCTGATGCCAAACCGCTTACTGTTAGCTAACCGAATGTTATGACATCCAAACTATGTCTGAACAAAAGTTAATTCCTCTGGGGAACTGAAATCTCTTTTACTCCCTAGACATTTTGCATTTTACCAGTCTTCACAATAAGGTATTTTCTGACATGGCAAATAGTCTCAAACAAGAACTGAGGAATTTAATGCCGGGCACAGAAACAAGCACAGGCAGACAAAAGCATATCCAGGGAACTGAAACAATGTCAAAAATAGCAGAAAACAAGAACTCATCAGTGTTGAAAAGAAAGAAGATATTTTTAAAGCCTTTTGCTTAAACATGTAAAAGTCAAGGTTAACAAAACTACCTCTGCTTTTGCAAGCAGAATCATGAATTTTTTAAGCGAGTCTGAAGGGCAACATATAGCAAATTAAATCTGATCCCTTAGAAAAAAAAATGACCATTATATACATGCAAAATATCAAACCAGGTCTTCAGGATAAACTTTTCCCAAGGGACAATGCCAAGTTCTTTCTAGTCAGAAATATAGCTGTGTATTTTGCCAGATGGGAATGATACTTCCAGTCCTCTTCTCTGAAGAAACCACAAAGTTAGACGAGTTTTCTTTTCTCTAGAATGCTTATATTTAGTTGATTATTTCCTTTTCCTGTAGGCCAACATTACTGATACCAGAACAGATGTGTTAATTTGTGCCTTTCTGATGGTTACAAATCGAAGATGTCCAGTTTTGGTTTTAGCTTTATTTAATATAGAAATTTTAATTCCAAGGCAATTTTTTCCACTAAGAACTACCCTGAGAATATCAAATTTGTAAGCTTAAATTATTTGTCAATGTCCCTTGAAATTAAGTATCTGAGGCCAGGAGGCACAGAGATGGTTTAGTCAAAGTAAATAGCTAACTTGGCAGGACATACAGAACGGTACCCTCCCTCCACCCTCTCACCCAATTAAAACACATTTATTTAAGCATCTTACATAAGCTCCAGTCCCAGTGACTGTTCCTCCTACAATTAAGTATAACAATAGGTTGCTGCCAGCTTTGCCAGGAACACCTGAAGACGTCAGTGATCTAGAAGGGCATCTTAGATGATGACAATGCAAAACTGTAGGTGAAGACAGGCAATGAAAGAGAAGAGAGGGAAAGAGGGGGCTATTAAGAAGGATTCTTGATTAAACAGATCTTGGGAAAAGCAGAATGTGCTTTGTAATTTCAGTTACCTTGTTTGTCAAAAAAGGTACAAGAAGGTAAATGGAACGGAAAAAGACTTTTCCTCCATGCACCATTTTGATTTTTTTTTTTTTAATTTATTTCCCAGGAGCCTTCTGCATGTGAAGCATTTCATTAAGAGAAAATCAGGACTTAGAATTTTTAATTAATATGATCCGCTAAGAGAAAGAATTTTGAAACAAAGATTTGTGTGATGTAAACTTCGGACCCGTCCACTCCTAGGTAACGCTGCTGCTCTTCAGCTGTCTGAATGTAATTTACTCTCTAAGTCAGGCTGAGAAGCTTTATTCTTTTGAATCTTTTGAGAAGGATATAAATGTGTGCTCATCACTTTTGGGTCGCTTCAGTGTACTTACACAAGCTAAACACTGATGTTCTGAATTGAAATTTGGCAAAGAATGGTTACTTCGGTATTAAAAGTATATGCCACCCAACTCCCCCTGAACTATATGCTACTATCACATACAAGACAACAGACAGAGCCACGGCTGGTCATAGTGTGTAAAAAAAGAGTGCCTTTATACCAAAAAATACTAAAAGGTAACTGAAATTACAGTAAAAAAACCACTATCATAAGAAGTTAATTTCCAGCCAGCTCAGTTAGCTCCCCTTGAAGTTTTCTGAAGGATGAAATAGCTACAGAGATAAAAAGCTAAGTAAAGTTAGCTGAAATACAGCAAAGGCTTGACAGGAGAGATGTATTGCAGCTTCTTTCTGTGAGCTACCTTTCTACTTACATAGACACCCGCTCCTAATGTTGATAAGCCCACAATAAGGACAAAAACAGAACTATCGCCTTTGCCCCCGGGCACACCAGAGCTAGCCACTTGTCTGCTCATCTGCAGTTTTATGGGAACATTCCAGCGCTGCAACAAGTTGCCTAAGGAACACAATTTATTAGAGAAAAAACACAGAAAGACTGTCAATACAGAGTTGCGTTTTGAAATTTAGAGACCAAGTAATCTCTAAAACCAAGTAAACAAGCTACTTGTTTGAAACGCCCGGTACCACATCTGAGTGACTGCAGTGAATTATTCTCTGCCACAATAAACGGCTCCAGGCAGTTGTGGATACCAAAAACATCTGTTAAGATCAAAGAGTAACTGAACAAATTAATACCAGGAACATCTACTGGGAAGCTAGAAAGCCCGTCTCCAGCTGAAGGAGCCCTCGAGCTACATATCACTGGCAGAGTGCATCAGAGATGCACGTACTGCATGTTTGCTGCGCTTATGCCCTTCTCCCGGCCTCTCGTCAGAGGTCTACAGATGCACTTTGCTCGGCCACGAGCAAGCAGAGGCTAGCGTAACCTTGTTAGGGTGAGCGGTAGGTACAGTTATACCAGCAAACAGGCCCTTTGCCAACGCTGATTATTCCACCAAGGTAAACTATGAGCAGAAAGAGGCTTCTGCTGACGGAAGGGGGATCCCAAATGAAAAGGAGCAGCAAGGCTTGCCAACCCGGGTGAGGGCATTACCAGCATGCCAGCCAGGCAAAGAGTGCATCTAGCCGAACAGCTATATAACGGTGAGGGTTTGCGTTTTTTTTTTTTTTT
>VYZM01015084.1:36475-53953 GCA_013398915.1 Dromas ardeola
GTTCCTTCTTTTCCCTCCCTAGGGTCCCCCTCTGTCCCCCTGGCTCCTCTCCTGCTCTTCCCAGTTCCCTCCCTGCCTTCTCCAGGTCCCCTCCTGCTCTCCCAGGTCTCCCCACCACCTGCCTTCCCCGCGTTCCCTCCCCTTTGCCCTCACGGGTCCCCTCCTACCATTCCGGTTTTCCCTCTGCCTTCCCCAGGTTCCTCCTCTGCCCCTCCTGAGTCCCCTCCTGCCATCCCGAGTCTACCCACCACCTTCCCTGGGTCCCCCTTTTGCCTTCCCTGGGTTCCCTCCCTGCTTTCCTCAGGTCCCTTCCTGCCCTCCCAGGTCCCCCTTTGTCCTCCCAGGTCCCCTCCTGGGTTTGCCAACTACCTGCCTTGGGTTGTCCCCCACCAGCTGTCCCTGAGCCCCGCTGGGGGCTGGGGCAGCAGAGCTGCTGCAGCCTGGAGACTCCTGGTTTTCCCCAGGTGGGGAGGAAGGACTCGCCGAGGGCTGGGTGGGTGCCAGCCGCCTGCACCGCAGGGTGCGTGGGGCAACCCGAGGTGATCCTCGGGCACCCAGGGTTGTTACCTGACAGAGCTGGGCTTCCTGGGGGCATCTGAGCTGTGGCACGGGTGTGCCTCGCCCAAGCTCTAGAATCGTAGAATGGTTTTGGTTTGAAAAGACCTTTATTTAAGATCATCAAGTCCAACCATTAACCCAACACTGCTAAACCATCACTAACCCATGTCCCTCAGCACCACGTCTGCCCATCTCTTAAATACCTGTAGGGGATGCCAACTCCACCACTTCCCTGGGCAGCCTGTTCCAATGCTTGACAACCCTTTTAGTGAAGAAATTTTTCCTAATGTCCATCCTAAACCTCCCTTGGCGCAACTTGAGGCCATTTCCTCTTGTCCCCTGGCCTGTTCATTGGGAGAAAGGACTGACCCCCCCTGGCTACACCCTCCTTTCAGGGAGTTGCAGAGAGCGAGAAGGTCTCCCCTCGGCCTCCTTTTCTCCAGGCTGAACACCCCCAGCTCCCTCAGCCGCTCCTCACCAGACTTTTGCTCCAGACCCCTCACCAGCTCAGCCCCTGGCAGTTTGGGGGGTGATCTGTGTGGGACCACCGCGCTGGCAGGGTTCAATGGTTTCATTTGTTCCCCCGCTCAGGATTGCCCCTGCGTTACTGAGACAGGCGTCTTACGGCACCATAAAGATTGGCATTTACCAGAGTTTGAAGCGGCTGTTTGTGGATCGCATGGAAGGTCAGTGAACGTGTCAGTATGGGCACCTCTCGTCTCACCAGAGGTGCGGCGTGAAGCCTCCCGCTCCGTGTGCTGTGTGGGTTGGCTCATTCCTTGCTCTGTCCTTCCCAGCTGTAGATTCCCACAGAAGTGGAGTTTTTGTTACTTCACACTGTGGGTTTTTTTGTACAGTAATAGCAAGGATAGGTTTCCATACAGATGTGAGTCTCGCTGTGCCCGGTGCTGCCTGCAGTCCCTGGCCAAACACCTCCCCCTCCAGCCAGGTCTGTCCCTTCCCCAGCCTTTCTCTCTGTTTTGCAATGTCAGAGCCAAAATAAAAGGTACTGCTGACCCAGGCTCATCCCATCTGCACATCAGATGTGGTACATGGGTTGAAAGCTTCAGTAGCGAGTCTCTCCTATATTCCTGCTGGAGCCTTTGTGTCCTGGAGCCTGGAGGCAGCACATCTGGATGGAAATGGTGCAGTCCAGCTGTTAAGCTTTGGCTCTGGCCGCAGAGATGGGGTACCGCGAGTGCTCTTGACCTGTGCCCCTCTGGTAATGAGGGTCCCTGCAGCTCCTCGGAGAGAGTGAAGCAGCCGAAGTTCGGTACGTGTTCCCTGAAGGAGCACCAAGGTCTGCCCGTGCAGTTTTAACCCCTGGTGTGACACAGGGACTATTGTACGGCCGTTCTGACCTGGGAAAGGGAACTGGGCGGATGGGGCCGGACAGTGAGAGGACTGGGAAGTGCAGTGCAGTAGAGCTGTGTTCCAGGGGCTGCTCAGTTCTCCAGTAACACCCCTCCCCATGCACGTTCTGTGCGGTGCCCTGGGGCTCTCCTGGCTTCCTGTCGCAGCGTTTCCAGTTGTGAGTACCGTTGTCTGAATGTTTGTCTCCCTACAGGCCTGGGGCAGCCAGTGGCCTGGTCTCCTCTGGGAAGTGCCGTGGTCAGTACCAGCCAAAGGGCTGTGCCTTTTCCCAACATAACCATCACCCTAATACTGGGCCTGGAAGTTTTGGATTATTCCACCCACCCCACCCCGGGACTAATTGCATCTAACTTTCTCTGCCTGGGTCACCTCTTCGCTGTTTTCTCAAGGTGGCTGCACATTCCGAGCGCGGCCAGCTGGGGCTCCAGATCGAACCAAATTGGAATCAGGTTGCCTTGAGAAGTGTTGGGTTGTCCTGCTCTGTCTCCCTCTGTCTGGGCTTGTCTCCATCGTGAGAAATGCATCACTGTGTACTGAAATCTCAGATAATTGTTCAAAACTGTCACATATCGCGGTCTCTTCCTTGTCTGATCAGCCAGGCTCATCAGTAAGAGCTACTTCTCTCTGAGAGCGTGCAGCTGAGTGTTTCAGTTCAGCTGCTGCTTTCTGTCCCTGGCAGGTGTGGGGACAGACCTGCCAGAGCCAATGGGACCTGGCCAGCCTCTGCTCCTGCAGCTTCACCGTGTGATTTGCGAACGGAGCTTCTCTGCTCTTCCCAGAGCTTCTCGCTTGCTCAGTACAATCTGTGCACCTTCTCTTTAGATGTTTAGGATCTGACTTTCTTTTCTTGATTGCAGATGAAACGTTGTTAATCAATGTCATCTGCGGAGTGGTTTCAGGGGTGATTTCCTCGGCAATTGCCAATCCGACAGATGTGCTGAAGGTAAGATGCGTACCTCGGCAGGGCCAATTCCTGCCTGGCTGGGGTTTGACATGTAGAAGCTGCTGCTCTCCAGTGCAGACGCATCTCTCCCAGCTGCAGTGAGGTGCGCTCTGAGCCCCTGCTGGCATCAGCTCTGCTAATTTGTGGTTTTTTTATGAATGGGAACAGAAGCACAGAACAATAAACAGATTTTTAAAAATGCTGCTCTTAAAGATCATGAAATCTGTAATGGGAAGGGATGGAGGCTGTGCTATCTTAACGGGGTGAGTGGGGTGGTAGTCAGCTGTTCGTCACACCTCCTTGGCTCCTTTCCCGTTGGTCACTGCTGCGCGTTGCTGACACTGCTGCAAAGTCCTGCCTGTTACTGGCAGGGACCAGAGTCAGTGGGGACTGGCTGGTCCCCTCCATTCCTTACTGTGGGGTTACTGGGGTCAAGGTAGCTCTGCTCGGAGCAAAGAGAGCCTGGAGAGCTTTCCCACGCCTCTCCCTGTGCAGGGAGCACTGCTGCTGTCCCTGCTCCTTGCCTGCCGTCAGCGTTCGCTGGGTGGTTTGCAGGGCGAGGGCGGGTGGGTGGCGGTGTCTCCCCGGTTGCTCTGTTTCTACCAGGAGGTCCACTGAGCGGGTCTCTCTGCCCTCTGGGCAGGCGCTGATGGCTCCCGCTGACTCTCACATTCCTTTCAGATTCGAATGCAGGCTCAAGGCAGTTTATTCCAGGGCGGCATGATTGGCAGCTTCATCGACATCTACCAGCAGGAGGGTACCCGAGGCCTCTGGAGGGTAAGCACCAGCTGCTGGAACCCCCCACTTGTAGCAGGACTAACAGCTTCCTCAACTGGTTTGCTACACCCAGGTGCAGCTTTTGAAGAGAAACAAGGGTAGTAGCAAAGTTCTGCTTCTGGTTACTGGGCAAACAGCAGCACATCTGTGGTGGAGGCTGTGCCTACACTATGGCAGCATCAGCGCTGGGCTGGGTCCTGGCTTCCAGGACTGAAGCTGGTGTGCATAAAGTCTCAAATACAGGAGTGTCCCGTGAAAGGACCAGCATTTGGGGCTGGATCCTCTCCACAGTCTGCCTGAGGAAAGGTGCTCAGCTTGAACTTGCCCTCTGAGCATGCAAAGAGCTGGACAGAGCGGTGGCTTTTGGGGACACTGGTGATGTACGGCTCTTGGGCTTGAAGGGAGATGTGAGTTACCAGTGCTCAAGCCTTACTGTTTGGATTTTAGCAGTGGTTCTTCAGCTTTTGTTAGAGAACATCAGTTTGTCCTTCAAATGAGGTTGTCTTCCGTAGGCTCAGTTGTCCAGCAGTCTGCTGAGCCGTGAGGTCAGGTATGGGAACTCCAGAATCCCAGTGCTTTTTTCCATGCAACAGTTTGACTTCTTCCTCTTACGGTCACTGAAATCCTTTACAGAAAGATAGCTGTTGCAGTGTCTTGTGTGGGAAGGGGAGGAGTCGTCAACTGGCAGTGTTGACACAGTATTTACTTTGAGATTATTTCTGCTTTTTAGACAAAGACACACAAGAGAGGAGGAGAGACTAGAAAGGACATGAAGCCGTCTGTGTTGGTGCCGAGTGCTGCAGACAGCACACGGTGCAGAGACAGAGCAGTCTCGAGGTGGATTCCAGTGACCAAACTAGTGTTGCTGCTCTCTGGTCTGGGGCAACCACTGTCTTCTCCCTCCAGTCTTCCCTCGCATTGAGGCAAGGACGTTTGTGCTCACCAGTTCTGGCATTCATCTTGTGAGGTGTTTGAGCTGGCTGTGCCAGCACTGGGTTAGGCAGGAGCCCGGGAGGAGACTGTCGGGCGCCGCATCAGCACAGCGGGAGCCATAAACCTGAAAAGGACTTTTACGTCTTCCAGTTGCTTGGGTTTTGTGTGGTGAGAATGCTGGCTGTCCTGATGGGCTGGCTTATAATTGGGCCACACTGAAGGGTCGCTCCCAGTGCCCAGGGAGGTCTCTCATGACACCGGGGGTCTCCCGGAATTACTCGGATGGTGTTACGGTTCCAGTGAAATGGCCCAGCTCCGCATTGCTGCCATGTTCTCTTGTTCTGCACGCCAATAAAAATTTGATGAGGGGTTCGCTGGGGTATTTTTCAGAGAGAAGGTAGCTGGTTCCCCTTACTTAAGCTTGTAGTTGTTCCAGTAATTATCTTGCCAGTTCCCAAATCAACGTCCTGCTGGCAGCAATTCTTTTAGTACATGAAAATATAAATCAAAAGCTTAATAAAGCAGACTCAGTGCTGTTAGGTAGCAAGGAGGACCTGGAGTCCCACCTGGCTCCTTAAACAGCTGCCGCTCTTGTGGTGCGGGATCTTTCCTTGTACTGAAATTGGTGGGTACTGCTCAGTGGGGGAAGGGGAGTGGATTATAGCCTGGTCCCTGTGTGCTGCTGGCTGGGAGGAGAGAAGCAGCGTGTAGTTAATGTAGCTGGAGCAACACTGCCGGGGTGGAGGAATCATCCTTAGCTTTGGAGTAAAGCTGGGAGACAGTGAGCTGGTCTGCCTGCAGTGCTGCGCTGCGGGACAGGGCAAGGAGGTACAGGGTGGATTGGCAGCAAAAGGTCCTGGGAGGAAGCTGGGGGAGATGCTAGGCTCGCTGCAGTGCCCAGACAGCAGTTTGCGCTTGTGACTGACCTTTGTGCTCTGCAGGGTGTTGTCCCAACAGCTCAGAGAGCCGCCATCGTGGTGGGGGTGGAACTGCCAGTCTACGACATCACCAAGAAGCACTTAATTCTGTCAGGCCTGATGGGTGACACCATCTTTGCCCACTTCGTGTGAGTATTTGCTGCAGCTGCTGCCCTCTCCAGGCTTCGCAGGGGTGTGTGAAGCAGAGGAGCGAGGTGGGGTTTGGGGTGAGACTTGTTTATAGGGCAAGCGCTGCGGAGCTGCAGAGAACAGGCTTGGTACTTCTGAGGGATCTGCTGTGTTGACTGGAGCAGCTCAGAATGATCAGCAGGTATCCTCAGAGAGTCCTCCCTGGAGAAGGAGCCTGCAGAAATCCCTTGGTGATGTGAAATGTCAGCTTGATTTCAGCTGGCTGCTGACCAGAAATGCTGTTGCTCCATGTCTGTGCCCTGGTATGAACAAGGCAGGAGTTCCGGGTGTGTGACTAGCTGTAGCAGTCAGCTCAAAGAGCTGCTCCAGTCCTAGGTCCTCATCTCTACAGCCGCTGTCAGCACGCAGCCCTTGCTGTAAGAGCTTTGTGAGATGAACGGAGACTTGCAAAGCTGACAAGACCCTGAACAATCTGACCAAGTTTTGAAATCAGCCTGCTCTGAGCAGGGGGTGGGTTAGAGACCTCCCAAAGTCTTTTTTCACCTACATTTTCCTGTTCTCCTGGCAGACGCTTTAGCTGGAGGTGCTGCAGAGCTTCTGTTGGGTTTGCCTGCTGTGGGCTGAAGGTGACAAGCACTAGACCATACGTGGAGGGAGGAGACTAGCAGCTGCATGCTCCCTCTTGCTGCCTTTGGTCTTCCTCCCTCCTTCCCCGCCCCGAAGAAATGTTTGCTCTGGTGAGAAGGATGTGCGCTTCCGAGAGGCTGCCTTCAGGTCTGTGTCACCTTGACAGCACCCAGAAACACTTGCTGGGCTGCAGGCTGCCCCTGGGGAGACCCCGCAGTGGGCTCTGACAAGGGTCTTGATTAGACAAAGCTGAGATTTCCCTTCCCATAGCCCTCGGGGGTCCTGAGGCAGCATGGTTCCTGCCTCTGCCTCTTCTCTGGGTGGGAGCAGGTAGTGCAGCTAATGCTTATTGCTAAATGCCTTTTCATAAAATCCCGTGAAAGATGTTCTCTTGTGCTTACGTCAGGGCCTGTCTGAGCCGGAATGGCTGTGCTCAGAGCTGTTCCTCTCTCCTGTTTTGGTGTGTGTACAGCTCCAGTTTTACATGCGGGCTGGCTGGGGCCATTGCCTCCAACCCTGTGGACGTGGTGCGGACACGGATGATGAACCAGCGGGCGATAGTAGGCAGCACGGAGCTCTACAAGGGCACTCTGGATGGCCTCGTGAAGGTAAGGAGGTGAGAGCTGGGCAAATCCCTGTCTTAGGAGGCTGCCCAGGTTCCAGCACCACATGCTGCTGGCAGGAGCAGTGCGATCCCACAGCAACAGAACGTGCTTGTCAGTGAGCGTTTCAGACAAACCAGAGAAGGGCCTAGAGTCACTGTCCTGATGTCACCATCAGCTTGAGCATCCTCTCAACCTTATGGGACAAAGCCTTGTCAGTGATGCGGTTTGGTTATGTTCACATACTGTAAGTGACACTTCACACAGCTGCATCTCCACCGGCCCGTCTGCTTACTGTGGCAGCTGTAAAGGCTCATTATCTCACACATGGCGTTAGGGAGATGGGCAGAGCATGGACCTGGTGTGTCTCCTAATGGATCTGTCTCTTCTCTCCTCCCAGACATGGAAGAGCGAGGGCTTCTTTGCACTCTATAAAGGTTTCTGGCCCAACTGGCTTCGGCTTGGTCCCTGGAACATCATTGTATCCTTTGGTGTGCTGCTGGGAGGTCCTGGGTATGGACAGGCCGGGGAGAACTAAGCTGTGAAGGGAAATGCAGAGCAGACACCTTGATGGGGCACCTCTTTGTCTTCCCTGCAGCAGCCCAAAGCAGATTCCCTGTCCTCCTCGGGCAGACATAAGCTGTGATGTGGCTGCTGCTGGTTTAAGTGCCAAAAAATGCCGCTGGTTGTGAGTGCTGCCTCCAGCAGCTCTGTGGGTGGCCAGTGCAGGGACTTCAGTGCAGCAGCACGTGGGGGTTCCCGTAGAGTGAGTCCTTGGCTCCAGACTTTCCCTTTGGCCTGAGCTCCTGGAGGTGCTGTGGTTTCTGGATCGGCTCCTGTTTTGCAGGGGAAGCCTGGGGAAGGTTCTGCTGCTCTGAGGCGGGTGCTGACCTGCAGCCTCCCTTTCTCAGTGGCCTAGGCGAGCCTGGACTGGTTGGCTTCTGGGTCAGTCTCTTCCCCCTCCCGGCAGCTCTTGTCCCACAGCTCTCCCTTCCCCCTGCGCGCATCAGTTTGTGCTGCCTGGAAGAGGGGCTTCCCTGTGTTGGTCTGGAGCTGAGCTGTGCCGATGCTCCGCCTGCTGTCTTGGGAGGCCCGGTGCAGCTGCCTGACGGGTTTGGCCCAATTCCTTGACCTTCCCTTCAGTTTTTTATCACATACGAGCAGTTGAAGCGCCTTCCGTTCTGACCGCTGGCTTCATTCCACGAGAGTCATCGTCAAGACCTGCAGCAGAGAGCTTTGCTGCAGCCTTCCTCTCCATTTCACCATCCCCATCTTCTGATGTTTTGGTACCTGTGGGTCCGGGCTGTCCCTCTCCCCAAACGCATGGTCCCTGGAGCATGATCTGCCCGAGGCGGAGCTGGGAGGCTGGTGGCAGGTGCTGCATGTTTTTTCCCTCGGAGGCAAGTATTAACGGTGTGCAAGTGTCTGGGCCTGAAGCAATATCTTCTGTGAAGATCGGTGCATTCCAGTGGCCTTTGGGTGCAGCTGTGGTTCGCTGTTTGGCTCGTGAGCGTGTTTCTGCCGTGCCCGCGGGGCGAGGCTGGAGCCTGGGAAGGGATGCGATCATGTTTTCTTGCGGAATTGTAACCTCATTAAATTATTTATTGACTGGATGGCTTGAGTTTGCGTTTGTGCAGATTTACTGCGGGTGTATTCCAGAGCAGGTGGTGTGTCTGCCCTTGGAGAGAACAGGAGCTATTTTTTCAGCACACTATATATGTCGTTTTTCCCCAAATACATGTATAAAAGCAGTCTCTAGGATTCATTACAATAGAAATGTTTCTAAAATAAAGTTTAGTTGTTAGCATCAGAAAATTATGGTGTTGCACTCAGGTCAGTTGTGCAAAATCTCAGTCTCTTAACCTTATTGCTTATGTTATTTTTGCTTATATCATTTTTAAAGCAAAATAATGTGAGTTAAAGCTGAACTGGGGTGTCCCGCTACTTTAAAATGGTGGCTCTAACATTGCTGGTGTGAAGCAGAACATCAAGCGAGATATTTTGGTCATCCTCTTCTGTCTTGTTTGTTGGTTTTGGTTTTGTTTTTTTTTTTCAATGTGTATGGCTGGGAAACCAAACGGTTCTTCTGTCGCGACTCCCTTTCCGCTTTATGGGGTGGCTTCAGTTGGGATGAAGGTCCCGTGTGACACGCAGCAGCGCGTCCTGCCTGG
Source organism: Dromas ardeola (assembly GCA_013398915.1). Lineage (NCBI taxonomy): Eukaryota > Metazoa > Chordata > Aves > Charadriiformes > Dromadidae > Dromas > Dromas ardeola. The sequence goes on from VYZM01015084.1 coordinate 45,528, forward strand.
CAGTGCTGTACGCTGGGGTTCTCTTGGTGCAAATTGCACAAGGGACGTTCAGCCAAATCCAGCCCCGACAGAAGAGAGCGAATTGTTTGCTGGGCTTTTGCAAAGGCAGAGCTGCCTTGTCCCAGCCGCAAGCATAAGGAGGGAGACTCCAGCAAGCTTTTGGGCTTCAATCATGCCTTAAGCAGAGGGATTACTACAGGGTCACCGCACAGTAGTCTGTGAGGATCGTTTTCAGAGTTAAACTGTACTTACAAGCAACCAGAAACGGGGAGCAGTGGGTTGGAAGTGGACAAGGTTCATATATCTCGCCTTGGCTTTACTCTTGGAGAGGATTTCTAAATATTACAGAGTAAATAAATATGTGGTGGATGAACACAAGACTATTTGAGAGATGTGTTTTACCTGTGGTTTGTTACATTCTGCTGATTTTCTTCAGTGTTTCTGTAACTTTAGTTCTGGAGCCATTTCTTCTGTGCAGCTCCACGGGATGTTGCTGCTGCTGTTATATTTGGAGGGCTCCTCTGACGGGTGGTATTATTTGCTCCCCTGCCCATCTTCTGCGGGCTGCTGCGAGGCGAGGAGCTCCTCAGTAATGGCAGAAGAGTGTCCCCGCGGCCACTTTGCTGTTTGCCTTTCCCAGCTGTAAGGTGCTGGCAAGAGGCTCTTTTTTCTTCTCTTCTTCCTCCTGCTGGACCAGCTCCCCCGGATGGCTTTGGAGAGCCTCCTGCTTGCCCGAGTGTCCCCAGCCCCTGGAGACATCCCTTATCTGAGCTTTGATAGCTCTGGCTGTCATAAACGTTGCCACACGTCCCTCTGCCTCGCTTTGTCAATAGTAACCACGGGTTCATGTGCGGCGGTGACGATCCCTGCGGATGTGACGGTGAGGTGACAGCTGGCTGTCCCCGCACCTCGGCTCCGTGCCAGGCGGCTCCCAAGGGCGGTCATAAAGCTCTTCGTCCTGGGAGCATCTTGCCTTTGCGAGGAGGAAAAGCTGAGCCGCTTGGGGTTTCACGGTTGGTAGATGAGTATTTTGCTGGGTGTTGCACAAACAACAATCCCAACCCGTGAACGGCCCTGTGAGCGCTTTGTGAGGGGGTGGCGCTGCTGGAGATGCCACGTTTTCTGAGCAGGTCCATTGCCTCGGGATGGCCTTCTTAGAAGCACCCCCTAAACATCTGTTTGTCTTACGTGCTCAAGCTCATGTATTTCCCTCTCTAACCTTTTCTGTGCCATGCCCGGTAACGTGTGAGCATGCCGCTGGCAGTCTGTACCTAGTTGTGTCGAGTGCGTGTTGATGCAGCTCCTGCTGCTGTCCCAGGAGGTGGCCATTCCTGAGCTGCTGCAGCCAGCGCTGTCCCACCGTCGGCGGTGTGGGCCGTGGTCCTGCTCCGAAGCCATTAACATCTTGCTACCTTCAGTGGCTGAAAAATTACTGCAAGCACTGTGAAGAGAGTGCAGGCACGAGTGTTAGAGCCTGCAGTATGTGGGGTAAATGTATATCCCATCAAAGATGGACACTGGGAGGGACCTTCCCCGTGCACCCGCAGAAAGGTCCCGCTGGTTTACCGCTGACATGGGGGTGGTATTCAAGGCACCCTGGAAAACAAATGCGGAAAGTAGAAATATGTGTGGTCCCTGATACGTTAGGTATAAAAATGGCAGTAAATCAGGTCAAAACCAAAAGAGGGACCGTAGGCACCCACTTACCAAGACAAAACCCCAAATGTGAGGGCGCGTCCTCTTTCAGGAAGAAGGGAGAAGCTTTCCAGGGAGTCCCTGGGGCTGGCGGGCAATCGAGGAGTGAAAGGACCACTAAAACAAGCAGAGACTGCAGTAGACAAGCTGAAGAGCTTGTCTTGCTTCCAAGCTTATTTGGAAGAGCTCAGAGGGCTCTGTCTGTTGGAGCTTTGTGATGGGGAGACCTGGGGAGGGTCTGGGGCTGAAAGGTTGGCAGAGGCGGCGGTAGGACAGGGAATGTGAGCAGGGGGCTGGGCCGGCACCCCAGATGGCCGGGGGACCTGGGGATGAAAAGGCCAAAGCTCCTGCTTGAAGTCTCTTGTTTAAAGTTCCCCTCGTATTAGGGAAGTGTCAGAAGTGTGGATGGGGTTCGAAAGAAGGTTTGTTTTCAGAGAACTACCGGCCAGTGACCGCGATGTCTGTGCTACGCTGGTAGAAACTCTAATGAAGATGTGAGACAGAAATGGCTGCGATGTGCTGGAAGGGCCAGTGGCTGGTGGATGAGGAAGAGGAGGAACCCAGACTTCAGACCTGCTGAGAGGTTTCTGAAGGAGTCAGCAACACGTGGACCAGGGAGCTGGAGTGAACCCAGTCTGTCTGGGATTCCAGAAGGCTTTTGCTCGAGTCCCTGATGAAAGCTATCAAAGCAGTGAGACTGCTGCAGGATGAAAGGGAAATGCCTGCTGGGGGCGAGTGAAGGTCATGATTGGAAGTGTTCAGGTTGCAACTGGGAGAGCGGGCGGCGGTGAGCTGCGGAGGGGCATGGCGAAGTAGAAATACGAAGTGGGAAGGAGGGATCGCTGCTGGTGATGGCTGCTGATCCATCTGTGGTCTCGCAGCTTGGATGTGGCTGCCGCTGAGCGCTGCTCCTGCCGAGATCCCTGTTCTGCGCTGGTGGGGTGGGATAGGGGAGCCCCTGCGGAGCAGGACTGCGCATCACGGCGAGCTGCCACATGCTACGTATGGGACGGGGCCAGGATGTGCTCACGGGGAGGCACTGGCCCTGTTTTGTGTTTGTGCTCTCCCCCGAGCTGTCCTGACGCGGCTCTGTGTGCCTCGCCTCCCCTCCACCTGCATCTCATGCAGTGGGGCTTGGGCCCTCTCCCCCATCAGGACTAAAGCTCCCCAGATGTCTCCCTGGGTGTCAGGCCACTGGAGCCCTTCCCGTGGTGCAGACCCGGGGTGTTCCCAAAGGGCTTCCCCGCTCCACAGCTCCATCCATAGTGCCCACAATTCGTATGTCTGCTGCGTCTTTCCCCCTCACCGCAGGGCCCACGTCCTCTCCCCGGCCCCTGCGCTCCTCGGGTTACTGTTTGACAGAGGAAGGCTTGACCCTGCCCTGTTTCCTGGCAGCCCGCATTTTTCCGGCTGAGGAGGCAGGAGAGGCGGCTTGTGGCACTTTGTTTAAAGGGCTGGAGCAGTCGCGGTCACAGCCTGCGAGGGTCACCCACCCCGCGGGAGCGTAAAGGACGTGAGGGTGGGGTCGTAGGATTCTGTAAAACACAAGGATGCGGAGGCTTTGTTTCTGTGAATTTCTTTGTTATAAGTTATGATTAGTAAGGTAAATATGCTTACGATTCGTAAAGCAAGTGTGTGTGTATATAATTATATTATTTTTTTTTTAGTATTAGTAGCAAATATATCTATTTCATTCAAAGTATTACGGTACAGTTCATTAAGCTGCTCCCGGGAGTGAGGTCAATTGATGACGGATGAAGTCTCTCTTTGGAGATGATCTGTGTCACGGAGCCTGGCGTCCCCGGCGGGTCCGAAGGATCACGCAGGGGGAGCTCTCAGAGGGAGAGGGGCTGGTTTTGGGTAGGTAACGAGTTACTTTTAGGTGGATCCATAAGCGGGCAGAGGACACTAGCTCCTGGAGCAGCCACTGCTGACTTCTGCTTGCTCAGGAGGCCCCTTTGTAGGTTATGGCAGTTTCTTTGTTTTGAGCGTGTGGAGGATGCCCTGGGCTCCGTCTGCGCTTATCCAGGGCGTTGCAGTCTCCCACCTTCACCTGCCAAGGATGCGCCGTGTGCCCAGGCTGGCAGACGTTTTCTCTATCTGTATTTTAGCAAACATGTCACGTCGGTACTTTTCCCCGTTATAACCAGGTCGCCTTCGCAGCTGCTGCTCCGACAAGGGACCGGTGTCGTTCCCTTGGTTCCCTGCAGGAAGAGGCTGCCCTGGGTCTGGCTGTGTCACCCACACCTACCGGTGGGGCTGGGCATTGGGGACTCTCTCTGCTTGTTCCCTGTTACCAGCATCCACGCCAAAGCAGGGTGGTGGACGTNCGAGGACCCGAGCAGAGCCAAAGGCTCTGCTCGGGTCCTCGGTGCTTGGCTGGGAAACGTCCACCACCCCATCTGCCATCGTGGCAGCTTCCTGCCCAGGTGCTCGTTGCTCACCCCCCTGCTCCAGGGTTGTCTGGAAACGTGGCTGGAGGGGAGGGACCTCCCCGGGCACAGCGTGAGTGCACCCTGTCCCTTCCGGCAGGCAGCAGCTCGGCAGAGCTCTGCTCCCCAGCCTGAGAGACGCCACGACACCCAGGGTTTTCCCCGCACCGCCCCGCTGCTGAGCTGTACGTGCTGAGAAGCCCCAGGTGAGGGATGCCCTAGAATCGTGTTGGGGACGTGCTGTCCGTGGGCTGTGCCCCCACAGGGGACAGCCATGGCTGGCTCAGCCCTGGGAGCCATCCTCGCTGTGCTGGCCTCGCTCATCATCACCACCAACGCGCTGGTGGCCATCGCTCTCCTTTGCCTCATCCATAAGAGCGGCTCCAAGGGGCTCTATTTTGTCCTCAATCTCGCCGTCGCGGATACCATGGTTGGCTTCACGGTCGTGGGTCTGGTCACGGATGAGTTTTCCCAGCCCTTTTATCCTCCCCAGATCTTCTGCGTCCTGAGAATGGCTTTTGTGACCTCCTCTTCTGCTGCCTCTATCCTGTCCCTCCTTCTGGTTGCGTGCGACAGGCACCTGGCAATCAGGAAGCCTTTCCACTACTTCCAGATGGTGACAGGCCTGCGGGTCGGGGTGCGCTTGGTGGGGCTCTGGCTGGTTGCTGCCACCATCGGCTTCCTCCCGGTCCTCGCCCCGGCCTTTCAGCAGACCTCCGACCATAAGAAGTGCTCCTTCTTCAGTGTCTTCCACCCCGCCTACATGCTCTCCGTCTTCTGCGCCGGCTTCTTCCCAGCGCTCTTTCTCTTCATTTATCTCTACTGCGACATGCTGAAAATTGCTTCTGTGCATGTGCAGCACATCCGGGAAGTGGAGCACGCAGGGCTGGCGGGGGCCTGCCCCCCGTCCCGCACCACCAGCGACATGAAGGCCATGCGCACTGTCGCCATCCTCGTCGGCTGCTTCACGCTGTCCTGGCTGCCGTTCTTCATCGCCAGCATCGCGCAAACCGTCTGTCCTGGCTGCTTCCCCTACAAAGTCATTGAGAACTACCTCTGGCTGCTGGGACTCTGCAACTCCCTCCTGAACCCCCTGCTCTACTCCTGCTGGCAGAAGGACGTGCGGCTGCAGCTCTCCCAGCTGGCTGCAGGTGTGAAGAGGAGAGTCCTCTTTTGCCTGGGGAACAGCCGCCGATTCCCTGGCAGAGGCACCAAGCCTCTCCCCAGCGTGTCCTGCCTGCGGCTCCAGGACTGACACGGTAAGGGACAGCTGTCACTGGCTTTCCAGCTCATCTCCTGCATCGCGACCATGAACTCGGGGCCCGCCAGCTGTGGAGGAGATCACAGATGGGGTGGGACCAATCCGGATGCTAATTCCCAGACGTCAGCATGGCCAAATTCCAGCCTGCCCGCAGCCCCATGGCCCGTTCTGCACCAGCCCCAGGCACCCCAAATTGCAGGTGCAGGGCACGCGTTAGATTTTGCCTGGAGAGCCTCAGCCTTGCGTTTCCTGGGACCAAGCCCTCAGCATTCGTTCCACAGGCTAGAGACCCTTCACCCATGGCTTCCCCTGCCCAGAGCTGGATCTGCCTGCTCTCCCCTCTGCCTGCAGCCCCAGCTCTTGGGGGACGAGCCCCCGGCACAGGGCTGCTGGCACGGCGGTGGGTCTGTCGCCTTCGGCTCTCGGCCCGGGCAGCGGAGGCTGGGAGGTGTGCGCGGGTCCCACATCTGTCCTGGACCGCAAGGGCTGCCAGTCGCTGCCCTTCCCAAACCAAACTCGCCATCCCACAGCTGCAGCCTGCGCCATCCCCAAACCTGTCCCCTGCTGCAGTCAAACCTGCAGCCGGGGAGGGTCGTCCCCGCTCAGGCTGTGCCCACCCGGGGCAGAGGCGAGGGCTGGGGGTCTGGACTCCCTCCCGCCGTCCCTTGGCAGCAGCTGTATCCGCAGCGGGGCTGGCATGGCGAGCGCGGAGCAGGCTGCATGCCCGGGAGAGGTGCAGGGCAGCACGGGCTGTGCTGTCACTGTTTGGCTTGGGCTGTAAAGCCAGTTAATGAGTAACCGGCTGGACGCTGAGCTGCGGCAAAGGAGCGGGAGGAACGGCTGCCTGGAGCAGCAGGAGGCCTGCTTTGTCCCAGAGGGCCGGCAGGGCTGGGTTTGGGACTGCAGGGGTCCCTGCACACGGACTCATCCCATGGGAACGCTTCTGCATGGCCCTGCCATGCTGCAGCGGTGACCAGGCTGCTCGCCCTGCCAGAGGCTATGGTGATATTTAATTGCTTCTCATCAAATCATGTCCATTTAATCCACATGGCAAGATAATTTCCCTTAAAAGAGTTTTCTTAGCTAAGAAGGTACCCTAATCTCAAAATGAGGGTGCTATGCATAAAATAGCAGCTGTTTCCACCTCTGCCGTTTGCCCCACCGTAGACATGACGGCTCAAGGCCATATCCAGCATGAATCCAGAGCCTGCCCTGGGCCTGAGGCTTCCCCATCCTAGAGGAAGAGGCAAAAATAAAAGCGCCTTTTAAAAAAAAAAAAAAAACAAAACAACTAAACAACAGTTCCTGTGGCATTCACCACTGCCTGGGAAAGGCCTGAGGCCAAGTATCACCTGCAGCTGCTGTTCCTGGCTGCAGGACACGGAGTGAGCCTGAGAGGAGGCTCCGCGGAGCGTTGCTGGCTCCGTGGGTGCACTGACACCTCGCAGGTGGATGGCGCGGGTGGATCCAGCCTGACTCAGCTCTGGGGATCCGCACATCCGCTGTCTGCACCACGCGTTTGCTGCCCACTCTGGGCGAAGCCTGAGCTCCGCCGGCTGTTGCTTTGCAGAGCGCCCCATCCTCGCTGAGCCTCCGGTAGCGCCGAAGCCGCCCCCCGCCTCCCTCCGACAGCCTTCCCGCGGGTGCCCGCTGCCAACGGGGACGCTTTGCACGTGGGCTTCTGACTGCTCCCTGGGGCCAGCCCTCGGCAGCGCCTGTGCCGGGGCACAGAACTCGACGAGACCTGCGGATCTGGGATGGGAGGCCATGGGGAGCATCGGGAGCCCCGGCTGGGCAGGCCTGCAGCGATGGCGGCGTCCCCATCCGCAGCTGGGACGGCGGCTCGGGCGGCTGCCTCGGTGCCAGGGAGAGACAGGGCCTGGGTGGGAGAGGAGACACTTCTGCCAGGCTCTTGTGCAGATGGAGGACATGGTGCCGCTCCCAGGGGCTCTGGCGTGGTGTCTCTTCTCTCCGAGCCTTGGGCTGGAGGAGCCGGGGCTCCGTTCCTGGGAAACCCCTCCAGATCCCGCTGGGACTAGCAGCCATTCCCTGTGGGACCGTGCCTGCCGCCATCTCCTCTCCCAGCCCCGCCGCGGCTCTGCGGGGCCCGAGCATCACCCTGGCGCTCTGGGGCGGCCGGAGGAGGGTGGGCGTCTCCGAGGCCATGGCGTGAGGAGGGATGGAGTGGAAGAGGGACAGACGGAGAGCGCTTCCCCTGCTTGCTGTCCCTCAGCTCAATAAACTGCGTTTACTGACAGCCTGGTCTCTGTTCCTGACAACCCAGGGCTCCCCAGCGTTGTCCGAAAAGTCGGATCCGTCCCCAGTGTGCCATAGCCGGTCTCACGCTATGGACGAGACGTTGATTATTTATTTCAGAGTTGGGTGCTCGCTGGTTTCCCACAAATCAAGCACCCCTATCAGGACTCTCCACACGGTTTTTATACGCTTTTTCCAACATTGTTACCAAAATCCGTAACGAAACTCTCACTCTCTAAGCCAGGTTTGGAGTTCAGAAAGCCGGCATTTGTTTATTTACAGCGCCGGGCGCAGGGGGGATCTCTCCTGCTGTCACGCACACCCGTCAGAACTCTCTGCATGATTTTTATACACATTTTACACCACCACTGTGATATCAGTACCTCCTGCCTATACTCGATGGGTCAGTAACATACACACGATTACACCACCAAGTTACAGCTACCGCGCGTGCTCAGGGGAAGGGTCTTCCTGACCTGTGGGCGTGATTTTTACTATTACAATGAAGAGAGTTCAGCTTGGGACACAAAGAATTTTCACTTTCCTGCCAAGTTGGCTAAAATTCTCAAAACGCAGAGATTAGTGCCATCCTCAAGGTCCTTGCACTCGTACGCTCCAGGACGTGCTTCCTCGAGATGGCACAACACTCGCCTCCCTTCATTAGGAGTTCTTGCATTAACTCATGCTTGGTAGCTTCACGGACGTAGTTACTGATAACATTTCAAGGCTACGCCTCGGTAACACCGGGGGCGGCCGGGACGCGGGCACGGCCGGGGCCCGTC
>VYZM01015084.1:54318-109432 GCA_013398915.1 Dromas ardeola
TCTCCTGCCGCCTCTCAGGCCGTCGCGGGGCTCGGTCCCAGGTCCCCCGGCGGGGGTGTTGGCCTCCCGGTCGCTGCCGGCCTTCGCTAACGAGGTGTGTTTTGAGTAGCGACATCTACCAAGAGCCTCACGGGAGTCCTCAGAGCCCCCACGGACCTGCTGGTGGTGGTGGCATCTCCAGTGCTTCGTGCCATGGTGGCCCTTTGGGTGGTGGGGAAGCTGCTGTGAGAGGTTTATCTGGGTGGGGAGTCCCCAGGCGGCCTTCTGGGTCCAGTGGCAGTTAAAGCGTCACAAGGTGGTACGACAAGGAGGGAGAAATGAGTAGCATGTAAAGAAATCATTGAACTGAGTGTTACACTGGCCACTTCTGATGCTCCAAGAGTGGCTGGCTTACGAAGGGTGGGGATGAAGGTGGCAGCAGCTTCTCCCCCACTGGGTGTAACTGGCTGGGTTCCCTCCTGAACACCGGGCAGGCTCAGCCCTGCCCAGCCCTGTGTCTCAGCTTGCGCTGGATTCCTTTTGCCGTATGTAGGAAGTGCTCTTACCTTCAGGCACGTCCATACCACTAACCACAGCTGCCAGTGGGCTGTAACTCGCCCACAGCCCCACTTTGTAAAGATCCTGTGACTGCGATTCAGGTACGTGTGCATGCACACATGTATTTGGTTCCTTAAGCAATATACCCGAGCTTCTTTATATTTATCTGTTTCTCGCTGTCTTAATTATTTTGTTCATATTTTGATTGTGTGTGCGAGGTCCAGCTGTTAACAGCAGCATGTCTTCAGCTCACGCTGCAGAGAAATGCTTTTGTTCTTTAGTGCCATATGTTTGTCACACAAACGTGTTAGTCCTCGGCTAGATTACTCGTTAGTCCACACATTCTCTAGCTCCCCCGTACTTCACTTGCACAGCTACAATAATTAGACATTATATTTTCCAGCCTGCAGAACATTGCAGCAGAGTCGTGAGACGATGGGTAAAATGTAACCTGGGGTAGGAGTTTGTCCAGCAAATTTGCGTTCCTTCTTACTCCAGCCTTTCATCTCCTTCCCGCTCTGGAAGCTGACTGTTTGGGTTTTCTGTTTGTTAATGTTTTATTTGAGGGATTTCGTAACATCTAACTAAAAAGCCCACTGTGTTAAGTTGTTGAAAGCTCCGTCTGAGCCATTGTAAGGTCAGGTTTCTTGGTTTAAGGTCATGTTTTTGTATGGGTGACTTGAGCTCGTAGAAGGGGTGAAGTTCAATCTCTGAGTAATTTTGAAGATAAGGTGTTGCTAGAGAGGCATTCTGTGCACCTTCCAAAGATGGTGTGAGATTTCTCCCCTAATCCCCAACTTTTCTGCTGACATTCTTCCAGTGCCAACGTATCCATCCCAAAGCGACACTTCCCCACTGCGTCCAGCTGCCCTGCGCTCAGCCAGGATGAAGCCGTTCAGGTCCTTGCGCTGGTGCCGCCCCTCTGCGAGGCTCTCGCCTGGGGAGCAGCACTCGCCCCTCGGTCCAGGTTTTTGCACTGGGATATTTCAGTGATCCTGATTGCTGGCTCTGCTGGGATTTTCTTTGGGACTTCCCTCTTTTCTTCATCATCTTCCCTTTTTTTCCCCCCCAGTAGATCTGTGCAGTTAGTCCTGCGTCCATTTGCCTGACGGGTTTCTTCTAGCCTTTTGAAATATATTCTGAAAATGTGAGTTTTTGAGCGTTTGTTACGAAGTGGCAGGTTTTGCTCTCTGGGCGTGCTGTGAATGGGGTTGGTGGCATGGGAGGGATGTGACCTGCCTGGGGTCAGACATGTCCCCTCTGAGCCTGGAGCTGCTTGCTCTGCACCCCAGGCCATGGAGTACAAGCTGCTCATCCCCTGTAAATCCGTGTTAGTGCAAAATGATTTGTAGGCGTTGTGTCGGGAGGTTTGACAGAGCCGTGGGCAGCCTAAAAACACTCTGTGGAATATTTAGTCATTTGGCAGGATGGCTGGGGCCGTTGGGGAGGGCTGCCCACAGGGAGGCAAACACGGTTGAGTGTCTGGGTCTGTGCTGGCGTACACACACATGTGTACACACCCTGGTAAAGAATTTCTGTCCTTTGTTTGTTTTGGGTAATAATGGTTATAAGCAAACAGCACAGCTCACACACAACTTGAACAAGTCTCTGTGTTTTTGCTGCTCTGAAATATGCCATTCACTTGAAAACACTGCAGATAGCCCTTTGGTGTTACTGAACGCTGTGTTTTCAGGGTCAAAGAAGAAAGGGACTCTTTGTGTCTCTTTTTCTTTTTCTTTTTTTTTAACAGTGCCCTGCTAGAATAATTAGATTTGTCTGAAGTTAATATTTCTTTTGAGTACAAGCTTCCAGAACCAAGGAAAGTGAGCAGTGTGCTTTTTACCATCGAGGATTACCAGAATGTAATCTTTCTGTGCAAAGGCAACTAATCTCAGGCATGCAAACAGGGTTTATTTAACTGTGCCAGCGCTTAAAAGCATTGATGTATGAAATCCCTTGCAAATTCAGAGGTACTTGGTGCTAATCACTTCTCCACCTGCTCGTCCACCTCCATCCCCCACACCCCAGAATCTGCCTATCGGTGTCAGTCACTGGAGACTGATGGTGACACGTGCAGCTGTCGTTTGCCAGCTCCAGTCCCAACCTGTGCTCTCGATGCCTGGGTTGGGAGTTTTAACGTCATTAGGACCCAACTTTCCTGTTGTGCTCGGAGCTGGATCTTGTAGGCTTGCGTGGAGCTGCACTGAGTGTGGGAGGTCAACCCCGGGCTCCATCTTTTAAACAACAAAACAAGCTGGGAGCGGCAGGAGAACTGGCTGAAATACTGAAATATGATCAGCATCTTGCCATGTTTCTCGTGCAGTATGCAGGTACAGTACGTGTTTTGTGTGCTTTTCTTGAAAGTGCATTTCTCCAATAATGTCTTGTTAGTGTTGTGAGCATAAAGGGTTATATGGAGTTGGCAGAAGTAACCACCAAAAGTCTGCTGGTCTCATCAGCGTGCCTTGCCAGCTTCTGCATCAGACTGATGATTATGAAGCTCTAACCATGACACTTAAGGCAGGAGTACAGTAGAAAAGAGTGCTCAAGCCCAACAGCAGTTTGTGAACTTGGGAATTAGTCTCAGAAAGCAAATTGGTGGTACCTCAATGTAGCTTGAAAGCCTCAGTATCTTCTTTCCTTTCCCTTCCTTGCTGTTTTCTCTGTGTTTTCTAATTGATTACTGCCGATGCTGTGTACTATGGTTTCTTCTAAAGTGTGTTTCTTTAGAGCTAAAAACAAGCGGTGTGAGATCAGATGGCAGATTGTATCCTGGAATCCAGTTTATTTCTAAATTGCATTTCTAAACATGCAGAAAAGGCAAGCCTGACCCCTGTGCAGGCTGAGCAATACTTATTTCATATATTTGCCAATGTTGGCAAAAGGTAAATCCGTATTTATAGTAGAGCCTGTGTCAGCCCATTTCTTAAGTTCCTCTTGATGCTGGGTAAGAGAGAAGTTTGATGAGTGGGCATAATGTATGTGGGCTTTTTAAGTGTGTCATTAAAATGCTTTTAGGTATGTGAAAGTGTCAGAGTACCTGTTACTATGTTTTTTTCTTTGAGTTACCAGGGAGAGATTTGTGTACCTGCTTTTTATTGCCTAGTTGGACGTCAAGAAAACCATTCGAGTGTCTGACTCGCGGCGCTGCGAGGTTGCTGTCAGATCGTGCGGTTCCCTTGTCTGTCCCTGGGTGAGCTGGTTTGTGTGTGTCTCTAAAGCAGTGCGAGGCTTGTGGGCAGGGCTCCGTTTGTCATTTCAGTGAACATTAGCAAACCCAGCAGGGAAGATTTTGCAAAAATCTTGAAGTGGAAGCTCTGTTGGGTGCTGTTTTCCTGTACAATCGCAGGAGCCTTGCACAGTGAGCTGCGCAAACCTGCAGCTCACCACTTGGGTAGAAGTGGTGTCAGCATGTTCAGCTCTCAGTAGTAGGAACGATCTGTGAAACAGTGCTTTTCAGTTCACGTTGTGACTATTTCTGATTTCTTGGTGTTTTTTTTTTCACTGGTCATTAAGGCAAATGGCCAAGCTCTCCTCGCAGCAATTAGTGGTTGGAAAATGAAGTCCTGTCCAGGGTCTGGCATGGGACCCAGTGAGGGTAGATGTGTCTTCCCTTGATTTATGCCTGGAACATTGAGATCTTTCCTGTCTCTCTCCAGGCCCTTTCTAAACGTGTGCTGTGAAAGCTACAGCCGTATATAGCACCAGCACAGACACGGATCGATACCTGTCCCCAGGGCCTGGCGGGGGTGGACATTGTTAATGCTGTTTAGGACAGCAGGAGACTGCTGTGTTTCTACCCGTAAGACATGATTCAGCATCTGTTCCCAGAGGTGAAGACCACCTACAGCGACCTGCCGCTGCTGGGTGAGAGGACTTGCTGGTTCCCTCCTCAGCTTTAAGCATCTTCACTACTTTTCCCCAATCCATTTTTCTATTGAGGAATCTTCTAGTCCAGGTTGCTTTTTGAAAAAATTTTAGTCACTGCATTATGGTGGCTCCTGATATCTTGCTCCTAAAACTTCACTGTTCTGAAAATCCCTGGAGATACGTAGTGGGTGTGCTTGGAGGTGAAGGACACGCTAAGGCCCGTGCCACGTACGGCTCTCTAGAAACGCTGATGCCGGTCTGGCACTCACTGAAAACCCTAATTTTTCTCCACCTCCCCCCTTAGCTTCTGCATAGCACTTCACTGCCAATTGCAGAAATCTGCTGATTTCTGCCTTTCCCGGCTGGCTCTCCCCAGAGCCTCAAGAAAGCTGAGTAAAACCCCGAGGCTTGCTCCTGTGCCCATGGTCCCTCCCTTCCTGAGCAGAGCAGCTCGACATAGCCAAGGATGCTTCGTTAGGGTGGGCGTGAAGGAAAAGTGCTTGTGCCTCACAGTTGTACTGGCTGATTCTGCCAGATTTATCCTGCTCTGTGCCCAGGAGAGAACGTTTTCTGCAGCTTCAGCTTTCTTCTGTGCATGCTCTTTGTATCCAGAGGGATGTGGCTGGAGCTCAAGCTGAACGGCAGTTCTCTGAAATGGCAGAAGAGAGGCAAGCAGTTCTGAAGGTGGCTGCTGTCTGTGGCATTTACCAATTGTAGGGTGGAAAATCTGATGTAATGAGGAGTTTCTTGCTCTTGGCACAGGCAGGTGTGCGCAGGGAGTTTTTCTGCCCGCCATAACCACCCTGGCAGAGGTCTGGACATGTGTCATAAAGTAAACGCCAGTTTCTATAGATGAAGGGGACTCAGCGACCATCATCAGTAGCTCCTGGCTTTCTCTGCTCACAGAACCTGAAGCAAAAAACAGGGCAAAGTGCCTGTGGAAGGAGGTCTTGGGATCCTGGAAGCCTTTGTTGGAGGAGCTACCAGGATCTCTCGTGTGAGTGGCACTCAGAATAACTGCATCCTCCCTAGCACTGTTTCTAGACAACGCTACCCAGAAAATACATTCATTCTTGTTTATTGCTTGTGAAGGAGCTACTCAGTTTCCAGCCTGTGCCTGCAGAGAAAAATATGTTGCCGTTCGTGATCTCATTGACTTCCATTTTCTATAACTTCTCAATATTTCGACTTTTGGAATTCTAGTCTGAGGCTGGATAAGGACAGTAGCGGGCTTCTCTTCTAGAGCACTCATACCATGTGTTCTGCATGTCATAATGGAGTTGTAAATGCAGAGGGTTAGTTTTAAACCCAAGAAAGTCCTGTTTCTCCCTTTTGAAGAGGTTTAGGCAGTATAGAGGAGCATATCAAATGAGAAGGGTAGCCCTAAACCGGTTTTTGTGTTGAGAAATTATTGGCTTGGAATAAAAAAAGCTGTAAATTGGAATGAAGTTTCACAGCAGGGGTGCAGACTTTCCTCCTTTCCTCCTTTCCTCATGCAGTTTGTTAACCTTTTTGGACATGAAGCTTGATTTGAAGCTATTGTGTTTTAGCTCTTTAAACCTTACATGCTAATGCAGAGGTTCGCAGGAAGGAATCCTTGCTGCCCCAGCACTGCCTCAAAGTGCGTCATTGGCCTGTGAGTATCAGTTGGAAAAAAGGCTGTAGGAAAGTCAATTGCTTATTCTGGAAATCTGAGAGCAGTATAATGATTTTTGGTTTTTTTCATACTCTCATTGTACTGGTGTGGCTGTTTCAGGATTGCTTGGTAAGAGCAATGGCTTGCGGTTGAAAACACTACCGAATCCTCCAGTGGGAACAAAACAAGGGTTTTATCTCTGACCTCTTCGCTGATCCTGGTGTGGGCTCTCGAACAGGATGATCTAAGCCATGGCTTGATGAGACAGTGAGCCTGGATCTGTATTCCTGGTACTGGTGCCTTAATCATGCCCTGCATGGTCACCTTTGAGCATTAATCTGACACCATGAATTTGTACCAGCACAAAAAATGTTGCTGCATTCACGTCTGGGGATCATGTGTTGCATCTGTTAGAGAGCATATCTGATTACATTTAATGGAGAGCCCATAAATAATAAATTTTTTGGAAGTGGGCTATTCATGAAGTGGCTGGAGCAAGTCCCCAGTCTGTTCTCCCAGGAGTGTCTCTGGTTGTCTTTATGATGCTTCTGCTAGGTTTTGCCCACGTCTCTCGCGGGTCATGCACGCACGGTGGTAGATAGAAATGCATTTGTTGAAGTATTGCTGAACACATCCTCATCCTTTAGGTAGTCATTGATCTCACACTGGTCTTCACCTGACTTCCCCCAAAAAACACTCCACTGAACTTTAACTTATGTTACTGTCACCCTTAGGCAGTTCCTATGACGAGAGTCCCCGACCCTGGGGAGGAACGACCCCATGCGCCGGTACGTGCTGGGGCCAAACTGCTGGAAAGCATCTTTGTGGAAGAAATCTTCGAGTGTTCTGGTTGACCTGGAGTTGAGCGTGAGCCAACAATGTACCCTTGTGGCAAAGGAGGTCAGCTCCTTCAGCAGCTCGGCTGTTTTGAGGTGCCCGACTGTAGCTCTGGGATTCATCTCTCCCCGAGGCAGCGTGCCTGAGCTGGCCAGTCGGGTCTTGCTCCATAGTGAATGGAGAGTTGTCACCACCGGCAGTGGCGTGGTTCCTGTGACCAACTGTGGGTTGATTTGCCATATTCCCAAGTGAGAGGAATTGTACTCTGAACTCTGGCTGTGCAGATCGCGGTTGTCTGTGTGGGTAACTCTTGTCCCCCCTCTAAAGGGAGCTTAGGGTGACCCCATCCTCTGCTGCAGCATTGCCACTTGTTGGTTGAAATCCCTTCTGTGGCTGGTGGGTAAGAGCCTTGCTTTTGGTTTTATAGTATTCTTGTAATAGCTGTCTCTTTCCAATGTCTTCGTGTGGCTCTGAAAGCTCCAGCTGTACCACATGTTCAGGTAGCTGTTTTATTTCTCCTGGCAATGTCACAGCCGTTATGAGTACCTCCCCTTTTGATGGCATAACTTGATATTGTAATCCCCGTTCCTGGGGGCCTTCAGAGGATTCTTGCCCATGGCTTGCATGGACTGCAGCAGCACGTTGCATTCCTGGCAATGCGCACGGTGATCGTATTATGCCTGTTTAGCATTCTTTATATTTGCTGCCTATTAAGTAGCAAATTAGAAATCGGCTTCATAAGCTTGCAGTTGAAGCCTCAGTCCATATACTAGCAAACCGTTTCTTGCTGTTCTTCGGAGGTGTATGGGACAGCAGTGATCTTTGCGAGGAAAATACGCAGCTGTACTACAACATGTCGTGGCTTGCAAAAGTTTTCAGTGGCTGGCTTAAGGTGTCAATGTTTAGACTATCTCAAAGATTTGTAGGCCTGCAAAATGTCATCTAGAAGAGCAGACAACCATGTAACTGCAGAGCTCCGGGTCTTTGTTTTCATCCAGAATTAGAAATCTTAGAGGCATTGGCCTGACTTGTAGAGTTCATCCTTCTTACAGCGTTCAGGAGAGCGTGACCCTGACAGAACGCACTTTGTGTCTGGACACCACAGCTCCTCTGTGGTATGTGTGGCCCCAAAAAACCTAACGGGAAAATAGTTTCCTCAATTTACTTTGGTTAAAAGCAACAACACAACCCCCATACTTAAGCCCTCCCCCAGCTTCTCTGAGGAGAGCAGGGAGGAAGAATCACAGTGAAACTCAGGGCTGTAGCACTGGGGGGAAACGTCAGCGCGTGTATGGGGTAATTTAGTGTATGACAGGGGACACACTTTTTGTCAGGGTCCTCAGAGCTGTGTGGCTGGTGAGAACAATGCTTTTCTCCGAGACCTTGGTGTCCCTTTGCATGTGGGGAAAGGCCACTGAAGTTGCAGGTTGAGACTATGTGAGACGTGGTGGTGGTGGGAAACGTGAAGTGTCAAATGAAGTGATCTCCTGGGACAGCCCTGCGGTGGGCGCTGGGGCTGGGGCTCTCCTGGGACAGCCCTGCGGTGCGCGCTGGGGCTGGGGCTCTCCTGGGGCAGCCCTGCGGTGGGCGCTGGGGCTGGAGCTCTCCTGGGGCAGCCCTGCGGTGCGCGCTGGGGCTGGGGCTCTCCTGGGGCAGCCCTGCGGTGGGCGCTGGGGCTGGAGCTCTCCTGGGGCAGCCCTGCGGTGGGCGCTGGGGCTGGGGCTCTCCTGGGGCAGCCCTGCGGTGGGCGCTGGGGCTGGGGCTCTCCTGGGACAGCCCTGCGGTGGATGCTGGGGCTGGAGCTCTCCTGGGACAGCCCTGCGGTGGACGCTGGGGCTCTCTTGGGTGTGACTCTTCCTTTGAAAAAGGTAACTTTGTGGGTGGGCACCCAGCGATTCCTGTCCTGCTGCTCAGCTCAGGACGTTGGCAGGTAACACGAGGTGAACTAAAGTCTCCATGTTCCGTGTCAGGTTGCCACTCATATCCACCTCGTCGTCTTGCACGTGATGAACTTTATCCTTTTAGGCAACCGGGCCTGTTTCAAACTTTGCAGTACTCCTTTTGGAGGGTGTTTTCCAAGCTCTGCTGCTGGTCTTCGGGCATGCACAGCAGCTCCTCCGTGCCTTTGTGCTGCTAGAGGTCGGTGCCAGCACTGCAAACTCACCCCAATGCTACAGAGCAGATTTGGCAGGTTCCTGGAGCAGCAGTGAAACCTAAGGTGAGGATCAGCCAAGAAGGGAGAGGTTGAGGGACTGATTTGAGATTTCCTAACTCCACCTCTTCTTAATGACATACAATGCCTGGAAGAAGACGTGCTGCAGGCTTGGCCTGCTGCTGCTCATCCCCCTGACTTGAGAACGACTCTGGGAGCTTTGGGACAGCATCTGTCCCGTCACCAAGCCTGCAGTTGTGTTCCTCTGCCTGCTCGAGAGTGTTTTACTCGCAATTACACCAGCGTCCTCTTCCCCTTTGCTCTTCTCCAGCTGTTTAAACAAGTCATGAACAGGTTGACCTTTTGGTGCAGGAAATAACTGGGAGGAGGATTCCTCAGGAATGCTTTTAATTACTGAGCCCTCCTGGGCTTTCCACAGGACTTGATGAATTCTGGGAACATATCTTTCTTTTCTTTTTTAATTGCTCTTCATGTAGCTGCCTTTAGGACAGTATTTAATGCCAGCACCTGAGATCTGGATGTTTTCAGGTAGAAAAGATAGAAGACAAGAAGAGAAACAAGTACTTATTAATTACTGTTCAGTTCTCTGTCACCACGGTCTCTTTTCCTCCTTTTATAGGTCTCCTCTTGTTAATCTGCGTGCTGATAGCAGGGGCACATTGCTGGCTCTCAGCGGGTCCATAGCTGGTTCACAGCCACGCGGTGCTTTGTGTGCGACGGGGAGGTGATGGGCAGTTGGGGTCTGCTGATGCTGGAGACTTGAGAGTATTTGTAGGTCTGTTTCTGCTCCTTCCTGTATCTCTCAGGTTAGGGTTGGAGCCTAATCAAGCAGCCTAGCCCAAGCTGGAGTAAGTAGCTGCATTTGCTTTTCAGTTGGTTAGAAAGTAATCGCCGGAGTGGTGTGCTTTAACATCCAGGCGCTGGCTAATGCCCAGCGTCTGTATGGCGAGTCGCTTTCAGCCAGAGCCCGCCGTCTGTCCACTTCAGGCCTGGCGGCATGAGTGTCCGGCTGCATCGCTGCTTGTCTGCCTCCTTCCCTACACCCAGGTATGGGAAAACACACTTCCAAGTTTAATGTTGCCTTTCCCATCAGCTGGGTAATAATAGAGGTAAATCTTACAATTGCACCTTTTCTGTTTTCCCTGTTTCTTTGCTGCGCGTGGCCTCTTTCTATTTTTAACCTGCTGCATTCGAGATTTATTTTCCTGAGCCCTCGTGACCTCAGTGATATTTTGACTTTGGGGTATTTAAGAAACAGCATTGTAGGCATCTTGCGTAGTCAGGCGTGACTATTGTTGTTGCCAGCTGAATAGTACTTATTTTTTTGGCTGCTTCTTGCGTTCTCACCTTTCAGTAGCTGAGAGAAGAGCCTCTTCAGGCTCTCTGTAGTCACTCTCTTGTCTATTTACAGCCGTACACAGCAACCATGTTTATTAACAAGTTCTTGGAAGTGGAATCCTCTAGAACAGAAATCACGATGCTGTGGTGTGTCTAGAGAAAGGTTTGGTACAAATGCCTCGGCCCATCAGTGCGTTGGGACGGCATAATTGTCATCTTTGGTACTTCCGTAGTTCTGCTCCAAACAGTATTTTCTCAAATATGTCTTTTTTTTTAAAACCCAAACTGTCCGTTCCTTTAAAACTGTCTCATTCAAATGCCTCTTGTCTCAAAAAAACTTACTCCTTTCCCCACTTCCACTGTATCAACTACTACATCAGCACGTTCCTCTGCAATTTTTATTTCCTCCATAACTGAGTTTTCCTTTAAGTATTTTGATTTTCGTTACAGGGCGGCTGGCTTCATCTAGGGAGATCCTGTAACCATTTAAACAGCTAGTTGGCTGTAGTAGGATGGTGCTGGTAAACAATGTTGGGCTTCAAAGCTCTTACACCTGAAACTGTACGTGGGGTGCTCCCAGGAAAGAAGATGGGAGCAGAGCCCAAAATCCATATTTTTGAGTAATATTTGGTCTATAGGTTACTTGATGTTTCAGAGTGTGCTGTATAGTTAGTGAATATTTTAGAAGTTGTGCTATTTTTGAAACCTGATTCTGATCATCCTGCGTCTGTATGGGCCTTGGTGTCTCCTTCATCGGGATCCTTCCTGGAGAACATGAGTTTTGTTGGTGTTCCCCAAGGTTGTGGGGTGTCTCAGCTCATCAGGTGGGTGGTGGCTGTTGAAAAGATGGACAGCTGCGTCTAAAACAGACATACAGCGTGCTATCAGGCAAAGGGGGTCTTGGTGGTACACACTATCTTCAGTGTCCTGGGTTTATATCTTTACCTTACATTTATTTACTTAGTATGGGTCAATCTGAATTTATTCTTGAGTGAACCTAGCTTACTGGTAGACCTGCTCTATTGGCAATAACGAACTCTGAGCAACAGGACTCAAGGCGTTCTGTCTTTGAGTGCCGTGGTTCTTAAAATGAGTGTCTGGAGGCACTGCCAGCATCTCTGCGCCATTGTCAGGCTGTGCCCAGCGCACGGGGCGGGAGGTGATGGGGTGGCTGGGGACTGATGGGGTGGGAATTGGAGACACATCTGTGCCCGCAAAGGAAAACCTGCTCCTGTGCTGCGGGGTAGGGGCGAGGGAACTTGAGCCCTGAGGCTGAAGCAGTTTGTCTGGACTCTGATAGTGGGTCTGTCGCTTGACTGAGGAGGAGTTTGGTCCCGTCACAGGGTCTGTGAGCTCCCCTCTTCAGGGTGCGTGTTGCAGAGCACCCTTCCTTGGCTACAAAGGGGGGCAACTGCATGCCAGACTCCTTGAATAAAAATTGCAGTAACACCTTATGTTTTCAAAGATCATCTAAGATGTGCCTTGTTTTTTGCTAGTAAATAATTCCAGGTGAAGTCACAGCTGGTGACAAATTGGGTGAAACTTAAGTAACTGTTGAAAATTAGATTCCTGGACTGGAAGAAATAGAAAAAAATTCTGTCTCTGAGTTTCCAAACATGACATACTGTACAACACAGGGGAGATGCACCCCTGGTTTACAGTATCAGACAGTTTGATTCATGAGGGTGTTGGGATTAATGTTTTTGAGTAATATTTTAAAGTGGTATCAGTGTAATGTTAAGATCAGGTGTAGCTGGCGATAGTAAAAAGGAGGCACAATTCCTCCAGGGCCTGAAGGGCTACTTTTACCTGGGACTGGGCATTTCTTTTATTACTGTGATCATGAAGCATCAAAAACCAATTTAAAGAAAGTCCCTGAGTGTATTTTTCTCTTTTAGGTTTAAACCATCTGTCCTTTGATCCCACCAGCAACAACAAATCTCTGCAGTTCGGCAGCGCTGCTGGCCCGCGGGTGTCGGAAAGCCCGGCCGAGAATGGAAGTGATCCAGGCAAGAAGAGGAAGAGAGGAACCGTTCCTCCAGGTGAGCCCAGGAGCGGTCAGTGGCTGGCAATAGAGCAGGCACCCACATAAGCATAGACCAAAACCAGCTGCTGGGCTGTGCAGACAGAAAGAACAAGCATATGTCTTGGTGGTACAAGGAAGTAACCAGCTAAAGGCACGGTTGGCCCAGCTAAATCACTGAAGAAGATTTGAATGTTTAATTAAGCCACATGTTTATATATTGTTAATGGTTCCACCTGGATTGCCAGGTAACTCTGCTAGACCTTGAGTCAACATCTCTGGTACTGCGGCTCTCAGCAGCAGCACGTTCTTTGCTTCATTTCCCCTTTTAGCATGGCAGAGAAGTGTCTTCGAATGGCAGGGGAAGTACTCTCTGCTGGAACAGACTGGCCATCTCTGTTAAATCCAGGGCAATTAACGACAATTTATACCTGCTGAAGGTTTGTCCTTTGTTCATAAATCTCTTGGGAGGAATGGAATTCTGTGATTCTGTGAAAGCGTACCCCTTACCTTTAATCGGTGTTCCTTTAAGGCCCTTTAGAGCTGTTGATTGTAGTAGATAAACTGTAATTTATTCAGATGCTTTTGGAAGGCAGTGTTTTCATAGACTTTGCTTCTATAAAATGATGTCTGCTCGAGAGGGACACAACTGGTTGGTTGTTTTTTTCTCATTTGGCTCTCTCCTATATGTTATGTTCAAGCCTGGTTTTGGATGCTGATACTGCAGAGCCTTGCTGGGCAGCGTATGCCCTGCAGAAGAGTTAAGATATGCGCTAAGCTCTTCATCACTTTTTTTTCCTCTCAGCAGATGGTGGCAGAAATCTAAGTCTCGACTCCATTCCGATGGGCTTGCCAATGTCCGACCCAGCTGCCTGGACCACTGCGATGAACAATCTGGGGATGGCTCCCATGGGGATGACAGGACAGCCCCTCCTGCCTGGTATGTCAGCTCATCTTCTTTCAAAGAGGTCTTTGGGAAAAACCTTTTTCAGTTGAGTTAGATAAATGCCTGCCATGTACAAAAAGCATTAATAAGCTGCGTTTGAAATGCATTAATGTCTGCAAGTGATTCATTTAGAGGCCAGTGTTTTAAAGCTGTTTCAGAGGAAATGAGAATACATGATTTTGATGCAAACAGTGGTTGTTGTGGGGTACTCTAGGTACTCTGCAGTGGACTGGCAGGAGGAGGGTGAGGGTCCCACACAGAGCTCAGGAAACCAGTGATGCCAAGTAAATCATTATTCTAAGCTGAACTGGAACTGCTTAAAAGAAAGGGTGGAAGGGAGATGAAGAGGAGAGCAATAGGGCAGTAAAATGGATATGGCAGAAAGTAATGAAGGTTTCTGCTCCAGAAATCACCACCTTGTGGTCTGGAGCACAGGTGGATGGGTGAGTCATTCTATCCAGGTCTTTTTACAAGAACTCCTGTAGGAGCAGAGCTGTGCTGTACCTGGTTTCTCAGCAGTGCAGGATGCCTGCGCATCAAACTCCTGAAATGAAATTACTGTTTCAGTGCTTTACTGCATTAAGCGCTTGAGAAGGATGCTGTCTTCTGTCTGAATAATTGTCTGCTCACCTGGGGAGGGAGTGTCTGTGCTGGCAGCACTCTACATTCCTATTTCTGCTCTTCTGGCATAGAGTCGGTAGTTTGCTGGGCAGCTGATATTATATTTAACTGACAGCATCACTTAACTTGCTGCAAGTTTTGTCTGCAGTCTGTACTATTCTGTCCCCTAGGCCTTGTTTCATATTTGTCTTTGCTGTTAGGGCTGCTGTTGTCATGTCATTCTCCTGCTCACGTGTTTCTGACAAGTAGAAGTCAATACAAGTCTGTCTTAGCAGAGCACACAAGTTTAAAATCAGTCTCCCATTCCCTGCTGTAAGAATAGGGGAAGGCTTCTGAGTGATGTTGGTTATGAGCTTTTTGAGATCAGGAGGTCTGCAGCCAACACAAACAACTCAGAATGTTTTAGAAGGAGCAAAATACTTATTTCTGATCTGGCTGCAAGAGAGCAGGGTGCTCTGGTGAATATGGATCAGTTCCCAAGCACAGTGATGGTTTGAAGTTCAGACCAGTCGTATCTCTAGTGTCTATTAAAAATGAGAGACAATGGAAGCTTGACATGCTTTGGGCCGTCTTTGCTGAAAGCTAGGTGGGACTAAAGTGTCGGGTCACAGTAAAAAAAAAAAAAAAGTCTAAAAACATTTAAGAATTTAGCAGCCAATTTCTGTTCCTACAGATGAAGTAAAAGCATATAGTTGTGAGATGCTTTAAGAGGACCTCAGTGTCTAAAATGAATGCACAGCACCTTTCGCTCCATCCAGCTGCAGCCAGCTTTGTACAAAAAGGGTTATCACAGCTTTCACCAAAAAGCACCTGCCAGGCCTGGTGTTTTTGAAATTTTTACAGCCCTGAAGGACTTTTTTTCTTCTTTTTTTTTCTTCTTAAAAATGGCAACTGGCTCTTCCGAATCTGCTTCTTAAGCCTTTCGGCTGCTGGCCTGTAGCCATGGGCTTAGCTTCTTAACAGAAGAAGCAGGTCTCTGCGCAAGCTGGCAAGTTGTCCTGAAGGTTGCTGGTTGAGCAATAAAGTGGGGCTCCAAATCCAACAGCCACGGGCCCTGTTTGCCCTTGCATACACACTTTCTACTTTTCATTATGACATGATAGTTCATTACCCTGCTAGTTCTTTTGCTTATGATAATTGTATTGATTCACGCTTTCAGAAAGCTGTAAGTCTTGCTTAGCCAGAGAAACACCCATCTTGGCTTTCTCCTCCCTCGGATTCCCCGAGCTCCCCTGTTATCTGCATTAAGGACTTTGGTTGGCGTCTGTGCCCGTTGCTGCCAGCTAACCTTGCAGCAAGAACATATTACCAGTACAAGGTGAGACTGCTCTCCTTGGCGTGGATAATTATAAAGTGCGAAGGGGCTGAATTTACTGGCTTGCAGAAGTCACAGCAGTGGGTTCACTTGCCTGCCCTTGACGTTGGCAGACAGCCCGGGGTGACCCTCGGCACCCCTGGCTGTAGGGCTGGGAAGAGCAGCCACCGCCCTGCCAAGGATGGTGGGGAGGTGGCTGAGATGCACCCGGTTTTGCCCCGCTTGCTGGCAGCACTGAGGTCGTACCTGTACCAAACTGCTGGGAAGACAAGTGGGATCCTGAAGTCTAACGCATGGACATTTTGAACAGTCTCTGCACTTTCCAGCAGGTCACCGCTGCTCCGTATCTCCCACCCCTGTGCTGTCTCAGCATGGGAGCTTTGGCTCTTCCTCTTCCTTCCAGTTGCTCTCGATAGGCAGCGATGGGCAAGGTCCAGGTCGCTCCCTGCTGGTGCTTTGGAGCATAGTCAAGGAAGATGGAGTTTCTTTACCATCTCGGGAGTGCTTTTAGCAGGAGGATGCCAACGCTGTGTGTAGCATGGCACAGGCTGGGGAGAGCTGCTGTCCTGGGGTGGCTTCTGCCCTGCTTGGAGGGGTACTTCAGGGCCAGCTCTGGTACTTGCTGCATGCCCAGGGGCTGGCTGGCCCCCACCAGCAGCGTTGTGAGACTGGTCAACGCTCCACAGCTGGGGCTGAGTTTACTGGCAGAGATGTTGCTGAAAGGGAGGGAAGTAAAGAGCATCCCAGTCTAAATCTAGGAGATCCGAAAGATGTGCTGGTAAGTTGGAGGCCAGGATGCTGGTTTTGGTGAGTGTCCTTCCAGCCCTTCAGGAACAGGGCTGTCTGGTTTGCAAGGTGATGCCCTTAACCCTGTGTCACAAGCTGTCTACTCTACTAAACTGATGAAACCGGACCAGGTTAGGCTTTACACTGTTTCCATATGCTACAGATTGCTTTTTGTGGATAATGTAATGCTTATGGGGAAAGGTTTTGACACTAGATGGAGGTGGTGTCTACAGATTGGAAAAGGTAGTAGTTTATTTGAACAATCTATTTGGCTGAGGCGATCAACAATGAAACAGTTTTTAAAAAGTTGTTCTAAGGGCAAAAATCTAAAGTTCTGGTGAGTTGTATTACAATGTTCCCTCTCTGTTGCTGTTTATTCAGGTAACTTTCCCTGCCACATGTGGGGAGAATACTCCATTCACTGTCTGAATAAACAGCTACTGTATGAGTCCAAACCACTCCCTGACTCCCTTATTCTCTCCCCCATTTAGATTTTGATCCTGCTCTTGGGATGATGACTGGAATCCCTCCCATCAATCCCATGATGCCAGGCCTGGGGATCGTCCCACCTCCCATCCCTCCGGACATGCCTGCTGTGAAGGAGATCATTCACTGCAAAAGCTGCACTCTCTTCCCACCGAACCCACGTAACTCTCTATTTATCTTTTTCCTGTTTCTTTCTGTCTGTGTAGGAATACCTGTGTGTCTGTGCATGTGTGTGTGTGTATATATATGTGTATATATATATATTTAAAAATTGTATATGAGAGAAGAGCCGTTACATTGCCTGGACCTAGCAGGTCTAGGGGGGTCACCATGGACCAGGTGCTGGCAAGCAGGTGACGGAGCAATAGGAAAAGCCTGTTTTTGTCGCTGAGCGTTTGCCATTTCAGTAAATAGCTTTTTCAGTTGTTAGGTTGGTAAGTACTGTGGAAGAAAGCATTCCAGTCCCTGGATACTTGAACTCTAATCTTCATGAAGTGATTCTTGCATGTATTATCTAAGACTTCAAAGACGGTGAGCTCTTGGAGGTAAGGGGCTGGATCAGCCAGCGTGGTCTGTGCGCTGGGTTTTGCAGAATGTGATGGAAGGAGAGCAGAGGCAGTTGGAAAGCAGACAGAAGGAATGTTTGATAAGGTTATGAAGGTGTACTGGAAAGGGGATTAGGCTTGGATTTCAGGTTTTCAGGGAGAACCTAGCAGTTGTGGTCAGGGTTATGCTGAGAGGGGAACCTCAGCATCTCGTAGAGCGTATGAGTCCTTCCTGGAGACCCTTGGTACAAACTGGTACTGGACTGGGCGAGGCCCTGGCCGCGTGCTGTCTTGCAGCTTCTCTTCTTGTGAAGTAAGAGTAGGGTGTTAAGAGGAACTGTTGGTGCAGAAGGCTGGGGTGTACAGCAAAGAAGGATGTTGTTTCATAAGGCTCGATGTGGGAACCAAAAGGAGCCATTTCCAAAGAAAAAGAAAATAATCCTAATAACTGCTTTTGGAAGAACTTTGCTGGAAATATGCCAAAGAATTAAAAGACTGTAATACAACTATTTTGTTAAATAAATATGTAAGTAGTGTAATTCTGTGAACTTAACCAGGGTCAATAGATCTCAGCACTGAAATTTGTTTAGGATTGTCTAGATATTAAGAAACACCAGGCAACATAGTCCTTCTTAGCCTTCATGTACTGAGTTGGGAGGGTCTCATTGCACTGCCAGGGGGGCACCTGGGCATGGGAACGGGTTCGGTGCTGGAGAAACACTTCTCCAAGTCACAGCAGTCTCTTTTCGTGGTGCAGCGTTAGAGGTGGGTAAGTGAGCACACTCAGCAACCTGCTTTTGGCAAATGAGACTTTAGATTACTATAGATTACTGCTTGGTAAAGTCGAACGCGAGGTGTACATTTGAAGGAAGGCACGTCGTCTCTCAGGAGAGGTGGGCAGATGAAAGGACCACGTGCTGACAAAGCAAAAACTAACCTGGTCTGTTTTCTCTCTCCTGCTTTTTTCAGATCTGCCCCCTCCAGCAACAAGAGAGAGGCCCCCCGGGTGTAAGACGGTGTTTGTTGGAGGCCTGCCGGAAAACGGTACTGAGCAGATCATCATGGAAGTGTTTGAACAGTGCGGGGAAGTCATAGCCATTCGGAAGAGTAAGAAGAATTTCTGTCATATCCGCTTTGCTGAGGAGTTCATGGTGGACAAGGCACTTTATCTTTCTGGTAGGTGTATTTCTGTCTCGGATGGCAGCTTAGATTCTGGGACAGAGACGTAGTAACATCTTTATAGTTACAATGACAGGCTTTGTTGCAGTTGGAAGATTTGTCTAATGCTGTGTCAGTTTGCCTCTCTTTCTGCTGCTATTGCATTTCTGCTTAAATACATGAAAACAGCTCCTGATAGGAGAGATAGCAATGCTTTGTTACCCTGGGGACTGCAAACCTCTGCAAAATACTGGGACGAGGTACAATCGGAGATCCCCATCTTACCTGGATCAATGTCCAGCTGATTCTGTAGATAATGTTTAAGGCTCCTATAAAAATTTGCAGTTGCTCTCAATTAATTGGATGGTGTGCTTGACTTTTCATCAATTATTTTTTTCCCTGTTAGTCATGAGAGCTGAAACACCTGGGCTCCCCTTGCCTAGGGAGCCCCTGTTCTGTGCCTGTAGGGTTTTAAGGGGCTTGTTTCCTGGAGAACAGAGACCTTGTGGTTGGTGTTCACGGACTCTGTGACTGGCTGGTTGTGCGTTTCCAGCCAAGCCTGCATTTGCTGTGCTCGTTACATCTGCCCTGAGCAGCCTGGGCTCTCCACCTGACTCTTTACTGTTCTAGCAAATACAGTAATACTCTCTATTTCCATGCTAAAAATCCCTTCCAAATTCATCCTTTCAGTGTATTAACAAACCAGGGTACTGCCTCCAAAGACAGTATACTATCTCCAGAGAGATGAGATAGTCAAGATAAGCAAGGGAAATGCTCTTTGCTGTTTAAAATAATGGAAAACTTTTCTGTAGTCTGTTTTGACTGATCGTAAGCATTGCGTCGCACTCCAGAGACTGTTGAATTGAGTTAGGCTTGCAATGCCCCATTAGTAAGAGCTGTGTCTCTTTGCGGTTACCCCTTCTACATAGCCAGCCCAGCTTCTCCAGCTGCGGGCATTCTCTGCTTATAGTTCCTTCTGCCCAAACCCATGGTCATGTGCACAGCCATCAGTGTCCTCCACACATGAGCATTGTTTCTGGGTTTGTTCTTTGTACAAAGTCTCTCTGTAGTTCAGATTTTCTTCCCTACATCCCACCTGTGCTTTTCTTAACCACAGAGGAGAGCCTTTAGCACGTTTGTGCATCCAGAAAAGGAATCCTGCAGACTTTGGTGGTGGTGAGAAGAGTTCCCACACAGTGGACGTGCATTTTTGCTGACCTTATTCCCGCTCCCATGGGATGATGGGGGCTGTTCCAAAGATTACTGCTCTCCGTGTCTCACCTCTCATTCCCCCCTTCCCATCCCCAGCTTCTGCAGTTTGTGAAAGTGTGGAAGAATCCAAGTCAGTTCTGTCTTCCCCATGTGAGCAGCTGGGCTTAGTCCCACAGCACGAAGAGGTTACGTGCAATTAAACAGTTGCTACTCGAGACCCAGGACCTGTTTAGAGGAGGAACATCCCAAGTAAGAGCTTGCCTAGGATGTGCAAAACACGGGCAGATGGCAGGAACCCCCTAACAATATTTCCTTTTCCAGCATTGCTTTCTGTGCACTAACCTCTTCTGCTCAGGGCCTTCCTGGCTCTGTAGGAATGAGAGATGGGCACTGGTGGGTGGTTGGAGCCTGATGTACGTCACCTGTCCCCTCTGAACACTGCTGTCATCACTGCCAGGCTATCGCATCAGGCTGGGCTCCAGCACTGACAAGAAGGATACTGGGCGCCTGCATGTGGATTTTGCACAGGCTCGGGATGATCTGTACGAGTGGGAATGCAAGCAGCGGATGCTGGCGAGAGAGGAGCGCCATCGCAGGAGGCTGGAAGAGGAGCGCTTCCGCCCGCCCTCCCCACCTCCTGTCGTCCATTACTCCGACCACGAGTGCAGTGTTGTCGCTGAAAAGCTGAAAGGTAGGTGGTTCTGTGGGCCACGGCCACCCTTCTGCGCAGATGCTGGAACAGAGACTTGTGTTCTCCAGGGTTTGTCTTGCTGAACTGAAATGATGGTGCCATCTAAGCCTTGCTGAGCCCTCAGCCTGCACACAGCAGCTCTGCTGGCCATCTCTTTTTCAGAATTGTTGATCTTTTTGTAAATGGTGGTCTTTTCACCACCCCTGGAGATATTTAAAAGACAAGTAAACATAGAGCTTAGAGATACGGTTTAGTGATGGGTTTTGTCAGTGTTAGGTTGATGGTTGGACTCGATGATCTGAAAGGTTCTTCCAACCTAGGCAATTCTATGAAAAATAAACCCATACTAGAGTACAATAGTTTCTGCCAGACCATTTTTGTGCATGTTAAAAGGAGTAGCATAAGTCCTAAGACCTTCTTTGAAGCCGAAGACCTATGTGTGGCCGGATTATTTTGGAGCTGGAGGATATTTTCTTTCATGAAAGAGTACATCTGAATAGACATAGGAAGTTTTACGGTAGGTTTCCAGCAGTTGGTGGTCCTCGTGTTGCACCTCAACAGCTGGTTTGCTCCATCAGCTTGATGTTAGACTTGCCTTCCTTTCTATAGCCTTGTATTCAGGTAATACCATGCTTTCAAGAGTTGTAATTAGTCCCCCGAAGTGAAAGACCAGTTCAGCGGTGCCAGGGAAGGGTCTGAAAGCTGCGTAGCCGACCCTGGACTTCTGTGGTGTAAAGGTGTCCTTTCCTGCTGCAGACGACACAAAGTTCTTGGAAGCCATCCAGACCTTGCTGACCTGGATAGAGCGGGGAGAAGTGAACAGGAGGACGGCCAACAACTTCTACTCCATGATCCAGTCGGCCAACAGCCACATTCGCCGACTGGTGAACGAGAAGGCAGCTCATGAGAAAGAGATGGAAGAAGCTAAAGAGAAATTCAAACTCGCTCTCTCAGGGATTCTGGTTCAGTGTGAGTAGTGCTTCCGCGCTGAATGTCGTTTGCCTGTTGTTGTAGGGAAGACATTTAATTTCTAGACTCTGGAGAGGCTACGCTAAAAGGGCTCCAGGAAAAGAAGTAGCAATTGCTTCTGTGCAGCTACAGCTAATTTATAAGCATGTGTCATTAACTTGGCAAAAGCTTCATGTGGTACTTTTTATTGGAGTAAGAGTCCACATCTGGGGGGAGGAGAGAGTGAATTCTTAATTTTTTTCCTCTTTTAATTATAGTCTATTAGTAGTTCTGTCATCTTTTCAACTCCACTTCTGTGCACAGACAAGGTAAGTTCCTGGTAATCTGGTGCCTCAGCGAAGTGTACAGGATTTGTTCGCCAAAGGTAGGATGTAGCAGGGTGTTCCCAACACCCTGTTCTCAGTCACAACTGAAAACCTGGTGCAAAACAGCATTTCGAACCTGGGTCTTTCAAATCCCGGTTCTGTATTAAACCATGAAATCAAGGAAGAGGCACAGGCTATATTAGTTCCAAGATGTGATTTATAACAGTTCCTCAAACCATTCATTGCCTCTTAAACATCCTTTCTTTAGTAAGTCTGAATTTTTTTTTTTACTTTTTTTCTGAGGGTACCTTTCAGAGAACCTTCTCCGCAATTGTATGAAGTCTCCTTGAGCCCCTTGGCTGGGTTGTGAACATTATATTCATTATATTCATATAAACATTTATATTCAATAATTTTGGCTTTTACTTGTTTAATAATTAATTTTTAATTATTTTTTTAAAATTCTGTTCATGCTAAAAAATATGGGCACGCGATCCAGAGGGAAATACAGTAAGCACTGCAGAGTAAGTAGTCATAGACAGTAGCGCTCAGCTCCGCTCTGTAGAACACCCACTGGTATCTCAGCCACTCTTAGGTTAATCTAAGTAGCAGATAGCTGATTTTATTTTGTAAGAATTATGCCTACCACAACATCACAAGCATAAAAAAAATAATTAATGTATTAGACAGATGTGCTTTCTGCTGTTGGGTGAGTTCTCATGCAGGAGAACCACTTTGTATTTCCAAAAACATCTATTTTTTCCAAAACCCTCAGATTTTCTAGAGAAATAGACGGAATAAATCGCAGGAACTAAAAGAGCTGATATCTGATGCCAGAATCCTTTGTCCATGGTCAGCTCAGGCAGGATGCAGTCGTGCTTGGGCTGTGGCTCCGTCCTTTGGACGCTCTTCTGCCCAGTGGGTGCAGTCCCGAAGTGCCAACATTCACAGTTGTACCTAACCAACCCGTTTTAGAGAGCGAGTGCTACCCGGGTGTACTTGTTACACTCACAGGCAGCATTGCACAGCGGATTGGAATATTTTTCAGCGTAGCGTGTGCCTGCCTCTTTTCCAGTTGAGCGCAGATGCCGTTTCCCCAGTTGACCGTTACTCTGTGGGCATTTGACACTGGCCTGGTGAAGTCCACATTTTTCTTTCCAGGCGCAGCGTCCCTTTCCTGAGCGTAGCTGCAGCACAGTACGGTGTTATAAGAAAAGGTTAGCCAAACCACCTGCCTGATTCCACTTTTTTACTCCTTTACTCCTCTTGTTCGCCCTCTCTGGATGATATTCTGGCCTGATTTGACTGCTGATTTGATACTACAGTCGAGCAGATAGTGGCCGTGTACCATTCTGCCTCCAAACAAAAGGCTTGGGACCATTTCACGAAAGCTCAGCGTAAGAACATCAGCGTGTGGTGCAAACAAGCAGAGGTTGGTAATTTTTTATTGTGTTAGATCCTCCAGCACAGTCTCTTTCTTGTCAGGATATTGATGTTAAGTTTGCACAATGCTCGCGTGGATAACAACACCTTAATTCACAGTGTAAGATGGGAATTACTCAGTCGTCTCTTGTGTTACAGGTAATCAATTTTCTCTTGGTATTTATGTTACTAGTAGCAGTGCGTTGAGATCTGTATGCTGATTGAAGTTGGGCACAATAATAATAATTACCGATCTGGTTTCTGCTGGTTTGAATGTTAAAGC
This sequence comes from Dromas ardeola, assembly GCA_013398915.1. Classification (NCBI taxonomy): domain Eukaryota; kingdom Metazoa; phylum Chordata; class Aves; order Charadriiformes; family Dromadidae; genus Dromas; species Dromas ardeola. The sequence continues at coordinate 77,472 of VYZM01015084.1, forward strand.
AAGAGGGATTTCTAGAGAGATGTTAAAAAACCAAACAAAACCAACAAACCCTAAGCGTCATCAGAGATCTGTTTTATCACATTTTTATTGACAGAGTTGAGGGGTAGAAATTATTACAGCTGGACAGTCTGGAAACCCTGAGGGAGGATGTTCTCATATTTGCGTATCTATCCCATGCAGTGACATTGCTAGTGAAATACAGGGTTTAAAGGTAGTGACAAGGATGGGGATGATGGAAGAAGGCATGTCACTCAAACTGCTCTTCCTGCAAGAAGAAGAATAGTTCTCAGTCCCTTATCTGGTCTGATGAAATCTTACTGGAGTCAGACACAATGTCAGGAAAAATAAAGCTAAGGTAAAGAAAGGCGGTTTCCTGGGGAAGTGATGGTTTTGGGAGATGTTTGTCCTGGAGTCTATGATGCCATACATGCTGCCTTCTGTCCCCTGCGTAGTAGGGATGTCACGTTGCTTGGCTGCCTTTGGCAGTGGGGCCCATCCTGATGTTCGTCTGGCCCGAGGACGACAGGAGGCGGCAGCTGCGCACCTGGGAGCATGGTGGGCGACCGAGAGGCACCCCATGGTGGGTCTCCTGGTCAGAGCTCGTCTCCCCTGCAGTCTCACTTCTGTGTCCCTTCCCTAGAAAGGGGAAGTGGTAACAGAAGTACTGTCATCCCAGGGTACAAATAGTTTTGGAGGAAAGAGGAAGAAATTGTACTTTTCTTGCTCATTAAGCTTTTAAAGTAGGGTGGGGCTTGAATCAGGTTTTTACCACTGGCAATAAAGACTTTTTTGTAGTAGGACCCACATCTGAAGTGTAGAAAAGACGTGCTATGAAAAATACCTGCCTTGTATCCTAATCCAGGGAGACGCTGCTGTGTTTGGAAACGTTCCTTATTCACTGCAGAAACGCCAGCAGTTTGGAGTTGATCTTGTCAGATATAAAGCAAAGCAGATGCTTTCTGATCTCAGCTTAACCTTACGAAAGTTTCCAGCCCAGTGGGTTGCCAGTGCTCAGCAAAGCCGTGCTGCGAATATCAATCTGGATGCGCAAGGTGGCAGCTGCGGCTGAGGGACTGGAAAGGAGCTGGGCGTTTGGCACCATTGTCTAAGTGTTCCCATGACGGATGTGTCAACAGCTGAGAGGGTCTTGTCTGCACACACTGCCGATTAGTCAGGTTTGCATGATAGCTACTCTGCATGATAGCTTTGGGTTTTCATTTTTCTTTGTTTCAATACGCGTGCTTGGAAAGCAAAGGGTGCTGACTGCTGGGGCTCGTCGGGTGGCTTTACAGAGCCCCATGCAGCCAGTAGTGAATGAACCCTCTTGCGATGGGGAAGGGGGAGGCACCGAGTAAAGAAGCGTTTGCCTAATGTTGCCCGGTAATTCTCTGGAAGACCAGTTTTCTGGGTCCCAGTTGTGGATTGCACTCTGTTTCTAGTACACAGCCGTCCCGCAGGAGCCTGCCTGTGTCTCTCGGTGTAGGTTAGGTAGAGCTGGAAGTCTGGAGATGCTTCATGACCCCCACCTGGGCGAAGGTGCTGCTCATAGACACGTGTGTTCTGAAGTGCTTGGTTATCTAATACGGAAGCCGTAGAGCAGCAAATAAAGAGTGAGGTTAGCTTTCAACCACAGCATCTTGTTCAGTTACTCTGTCAGTACGATGCTGAAATGCTGTTCAGCTACTCCTTCTCAAATCTCTCTTCTGCAATATTCAGGGGTCTGTCTCACAAGTAGAGCCCCAGGCTGGAGAGCACATCTGTTCTACCCGAATCCCTGCAGCGTGCCGGTCCATCAGGCATGTGCACTGATTTGTGTTAGGGACCCACAGCTTCTCTGAGCAACCGGTTGCAGTGTCTCACCACTCTCCTCACAAATCATTTCTTCCTTATGTCCAGTCTGAACCTGCCCTCGTTCAGTTGAGAACCGTTGCCCCTTGTCCTGTCACTACAGGCCTTGGTAAAAAGTTTCTCTCTGTCTTTCTTGTAAGCCCCCTTTATGTATTGAAAGGCCGTTGTGGGGAGTACAAATTTAGTGACACAATATCCTCTCTGCATGTTATATATTGAAAGGCTGAAGTAAGGTCTCCCTGGAGCCTTCTCTTCTTCAGGCTGAACACCCCCAACTCTCTCAGCCTGTCCTCACAGCAGAGGTGTGATCATTCCATCTCTGACCATTTCTGTGGCCTCCTCTGGCCCCGCTCCAACAGCTCCGTGTCCTTCTGACATTGGTGCCCCCAGCGCTGGAGGCAGCACTGCAGGGGAGTATCACCCAAGCGGAGCAGAGGGGCAGAATCCCCTCCCTCTACCTGCTGCCCACGCTGCAGGTGATACAGCCCAGGGTATGATTGTCCTGCAAGTGCACGTTGCCGGCTCATGCCCAGTTTTTCACTGATGAGTACCCCCAAGTCCTCCTTGTCAGGGCTGCTCTCCATCCCTCCATCCGCAGCCTGTATGGATAAAAAAGGTTGCCCCAACCCAGGGGAGGACCCTGCACTTGGCCTGTTGAACGTCATGGGCCCACTCCTCCAGCGTGTCCAGGTCCCTCTGGTTGGCATCCCGTCCCTCTAGCGTAAGTCTTCCTGTGGTTCTGTGTTGTTCTCAGGTATCGAGTTGCTTATTACGAAAATGAAAAACAAGTCTATCCCAGCAAAGCCAGAAGTCATCTTTCACCTTTAAGATTATTTAAATCTGGGCAAAGTTGACAGGCTGTGATCAGGTATGTGCAGGCCACCTTCCCACATAGCTGAGACCTGGGAGAAATCTGTCGAGCTGGGTAATACCCAGCCAGTGGCCTGGTAAAGAAGGAGAAGATTGATCCTCCACAACGCTGGAAAACTCTAAATGACTGTGTCTTCCTAGGAAGCTTCCAGCTGTGATCTCCCCATGAGACTGCACTTCTGGAACTTTCTTTCCAAATCCCACAGAGTCAAACCTTACGCACTAGCTAAAGGAGGGGCTAATGTTTCCTTTTATACCTGATGAGCCAGGCGGAGAGTCTGATTCCAGTTATGCCTCCACTTTGAGCCCTAGTGCTCCTGTTCTTTCCTGCTTACTGAGGTTGCCTTCTGTGCCGGGGTGGGAGCACTCTCTCCATTTGGAGCGGTCTTTTGTTCCAAGGTAAGTTCTCCGGGTGGGAAGAGGCAGTGAGACCACTGGTGAAGCCTCTTCCAGGAGTACTTGCTGCTGGGCTCAGCCTGCTTAGGGTCTTCTCTTACAGGAAGGTGGACCCACAGGATGCATCTTCTTGGTACAGCTTTTGGCAGAATTTAATCCTGTGGGTCACCGCATCAGAGGACAGCCTGGCGGGCAGCTCAGGGAATGGGTATGTGGCGGGGAGCTGTGAGGCTGGGCCAGGGTCTTATTTTTATCAATGGTGACTTAAGGTGGTTTTCCCAGGCAGTGCCGGCAGGTCCTGTAGCTGCAGGCAGTCATTGAGAAGCCACGGAAGCTTGAGACCTGGTGAACCACTATGCTACGGCAGCTACCGGCGAGCACGTTTCCTTGCTTAGGAAGGGTCTCGCTCAAGTATTTCGCTTCTCTGATGCTTTTTCCTCTCCCATCCAGGGCTGCCCTTGGGTGCGGTCAGGGCGCTGGTGAGCCATGGCATAGCCAAGCCTGGCCCCGCTGCGTGCTCTGCTCTGCGCAGCCATCTCCAGCTTCGAGGCCGTGTTAGCTGTTGAGCAGAATCAGTTAAAGACGATGGGAAGATTTTCCTCTGATCTCCAACCCAGCTGCCACGTTACGGGTGGTCTCCAGGGCAGGCAGCAGTTGCTTTGGAAGTGTAGCCAGCGCTGCCTGTCGTGCTTGGGTCTGCCTTGTTCTTGCCCTTTCCCTGTTGCTGTCCCCAAGGTTCATCCCAGCTGAAAGCATGGTCATTATCCCTGTTGGCTGCTCTTGGTGGATGTGTGCTCGGTGCTGGCAAGCAGAGTTTTTGAAAGTGTCAGGCTATTAGAGTAAAATCTACAAAGAGCTAGACATTAACTTTATTTCATAAGCCAGTCTTCTGTATCTTTTCTCCTGTGGCTGTTTCCGGGATGTATAATCCAAGTGAAGTTGTGGTAAATGGACACCAGCTAGGGACACTTAGCCGCCTGTGCTAGCCTTTAGTAAGTATTCATGGCATCTCCATCTCCTTGAATAACTGACTGTTGTTTTCCAAATGTTGCTTGTCCTGCTCCGCAGCGGGGATGGGGAGGCTGAGCTAGGTGTTTCCTTGCCTTGCACACAGGGCGATGCGTGTCCATGCAGAGCTCTGCCTCTGGAGCAGGGATGGAGCAGAGGACCTTGCCTAGAGGAGCGGGGTGGCTTGGCCAGCTCTGCCTGGACAAGGTGAATGGGGCAGAAAGGACATGCACAGGCAGAAGCTGGGGTGGTTCAGGGACCAGTGTAGGAGGTAGCGTCTCTGTTCCTTTCTCATCCCTAATGTGGACCAAGGCTGGGACAGAGTGTGGCGAGGATCCCAGCAGCTGGAGGGAGAGTCACTGGTGGAGGCTGAGCACAGGGGGAGAGGGGAGAGAACCTTCATGTGCACCGGCATTGATAAGGGTCAGGAGGCGGCTGGGCTGTCTCTGGCCCCATCTATGTACTTACAATTCCTGCTTCCAGCTGCTGTGACCTCTGTCTCAGGTAGGTTTTGGTGGTGTAGCCATGCAGTGGCATGGAGGAGGCACGGAGCAGGGAGGAACGCAGTGGGCAGCTCTGCGGGTCATGGGTACAGACGTGCTGCAGCAGGGGGAGAGAGGTGCATGGCGAGGTGGTGCCGGGCACCGTGTAGGCCAGTGCGTGGAAGGTGTGGGAGAAAGAAATGCCAGGGAGATGGGTCACTAGCCACCGGGCTGTGTGTGTCAGGGGGGACATCACCAGTGGAGGGGCTGTCACAGGTGAATTAAGAGAAGTCGTCATTGTGGGGTTAATGAAAAGGGTTTTATTGATGATTAAACAATGATCAAGTGATAATTAATCAATGATTGCATGGTAATCAAATGGCAGTTAAGCAATAATCAAATAGTAATTAAATGGTGACTTGACAGTGGTGACTTGTCAGTGATTAGACAGCGGTCAAACACTCTGCCACTTACTATGCTTCTAATAATTAAGCTATAGCTGGATATATATATATATAAAAATGTTGCTAGAATAAAATATACTTTTAGGCCTAATGTAAAATGTTGCTTACCTTGTTATAGATATAAGATGCAGGGTAAGGGGTCTCTCGGCCCTGAGGGGTAACCTTTAGAGATGTCCCTGCTGGAGGGAGAGCCCTGCCGTGCAGCCTGCTGCCGCCCGGGAGAGCCCGGGGGCTACGGAGGTTTAGTGTCAAGTGATGGACTGGTAGCCAGAGCCCGGCAGGGAAGGGGCAGGGCAGAAGGGCCTCGGGGAGGGGTGAGGGTGGCACAGCCCCTGTTGTGTGGGGCAGGGGAGAGCAGCTCGTGGTGGCAGAGAGTTTCTGATCTCAATGTGTGCTGCGAGTGGGAGGACACGAGGCAGTGCCCCGGGGGAGGTTCCGAGGTTGGGCAGCGCTGAACGTAGGAGAGGCATGTGAACATCAGACAGGGCAGATGCGGGGAGGGGGATCACTGAGAAACTACACTGCAGGAAAGGCGAGGTGCCTGCCCTGGGCAAAGAGTAGAAGGCAGATGGACAAGTCCATAATACCAGCAGCATTGACAGATCGGCTCATGCAAGATATTGTCCTTGATCTAATAGTCTGTGACAATTTTTTTTTTATTATTTCCCCTTTCTTGTATCACAGAGTTGGATTTTTTAGACTTAGATTTCAGTATCTTTTTATCCAACCAGTCTGTTCCTTGAAATCAGTATTTAAAAAACCCCTCTACTTTCTGAACCTTAGGAAATTCGTAACATTCATAATGATGAACTAATGGGTATTCGAAGAGAGGAGGAAATGGAAATGTCTGATGAAGAAATAGAAGATCCATCAGAGATGAAAGAAACAGAAGAATCAGGTAAAAATCTTCATTTACTACTGAGAGGTGCTCTTTGTCTAGAGGAGCTTGTTTTCTAAAGAGGCGTTGCAAACAGTGGTTGGGAGAAATTAATTTTGATACTCTTGATTTTTAACTGGGTGCTGGGAGCTACAGAGCCACTGTGCGCTGGGGGAGAGCACCCGGGGACTTCTTGCCCTCAGTTCTTTGACTTTTGATCCCTGCTGCCTTGTTCTCCAGCGCTGGTGTCACAGGTGGAAGCCCTGAAAGAAGAAAATGACAGTCTGCGCTGGCAGCTGGACGCCTACCGCAATGAGGTGGAGCTGCTAAAACAGGAGCAGGGCAAAGTGAGCAGGGATGAAGATACGACCAAGGAGCAGCAGATGAAGCTTCTCCAGCAGGCTCTGCAGGGCATGCAGAAGGTGGGCCCGACTTTTCTGTAGCCATGGCCTGACTAGAAAGGCAAAGGGGCTGTGATGTGGAGCTGAAACAAACAGGCAGTTTGTTTTCAGTGGCATCAAAACTGGCAAATGGGAGCAACTTTCTGTCATTTCCAGTCTTGCCAAAAAAACCGCAGACCAGCAAACATTCAAAGCGGTGGTTGTTTATGAACTGATAAGTCACACGGAAACAATGCATACTTCATGGATTCCTTGTGTGCTCTTTGCTTGACCACACTATGACTTCTGAAGTGCTGAGTCTGTGCTTACCCGCAGTCTAGTGCACAGCACGTGCTTTATTTCAGAGGCAGGGAAGGTTTGTTGGTGATGGAATTACTGCCCCATGTTTACAGAGTCATGTGGCTTTTGTATGCTAATAGGCAAAGACATTTCTAAGGTATGTTGTAGAAAAGGTTTCTTCTTGTTGTATACTTTAGCTTGTAATTGTTCTGAGTATGGTCTGTCTGGTCTTCATGGAAAAGCCCTTATTCACTTTATATTCTCGAAATAGTAGGAGGTGAAAGGCAGATTAAGAACTGAGTTTTATCTTTTCTCTTCCAGCATCTTTTGAAAGTACAAGATGAATACAAAAAGAGAGAAGCTGAGTTAGAAAAAGTGAGAGAAGACAAACTAAAAATAGAAACATTATTAGAAAACCTGAAGGAGCAGGTATGTGCTGTGCCAGTGCTTCCTTATTCTTTGTAATAAACGCAGTCCTTGGATTTCATGGTTCATTGTGAGCGCAGTGAAGGAATTCTGTCCTTCTACACTCTTGCAGAAGATCCCTAGCCCTGGTTTAGGAGCAGTTGTCTCTGGAAAGCTAGAAAGAATTACCTGCCAAATTGGAGGATGTATATCAGTAGTGAACTTGCTGATTGCTTCCAGTACCAGCGAGACAATCTACCTAAGCAACTGTATAAATTAAAGATTAACTTTCATTTTATAGTGAACAATGGTATTGCAGTTGAAATGTGTTTGTCTGCAACTTGGGCTTTAAAAGATAAGAAAAAAGGGTCTTCATTATCAAGCATTGATTTTTAGATTTGCATTTTAGGGATGTGTTTGGATCTGGCCTCCATAAAACACTTGAATTGAAAGTTTTTGTCAGCGTTATAATATTCTTATGTTTGCTGGATTTATTCTAAACATAATTACAAACTGTTTCTTCTCAGGTGTGATCCACTCTGTCTTTTGATTGTGGACCCATGCATGAATTTTGATTTGCTTGGTCCCGCCCTCTCTAGCACAGACACAATTGCGCAGGACAGACAAGAGATATTGCGCAGCATTTCTCACCGAGGCCCACAGAGACAAGTGCTTGGTCTTGTCTCAGATTCTCAATCTTTAGCCCCACCTTTTCATGCTATGAGCTAGGGAAGATAATAAATGTCTTTTCAGTAAATAAAAATGGCTTTGTATCTCAGTAAGCCTCAGTGCAGGAGTCCCGGTGCCTGATCTCAAAGAACAGAAGTAACAGACTATCATCGGTAACCTTTCCTTGTCTTTACCTCTAGCAAAGCATAGCAGATGAAGAGGACAAGGAGAGAGATGCAGTTGATTGTCAAGGGAATGTAAGTCTAAGAGCTTCTTTTCTGCTCCTTTAGTCAGAATATCTTACTGAGGGAAGTAATGGCCTCGTTGTAAAATGACCAATTTTTTAAGGTTTGGTTTGTTGTGAAGTGTGTAAGCATGGTAGGTACAGACTGCCTTTATGTACAAATTAAAATCATCAAGTTATCCATTGCTAGCAGCTTCTGGCTGGAAGAACAGCAGGTATTCGCAACACTGCGGTGTAGAAATGGGTTTTGGTGTGCAAGATAACTTGTTGCACTGTTAATTCAACTAGCCTTCAAAAATACCTGTTGGATCTCCCAGAGAAGGCAGCCCGTGCGTTTCCAGTACAACGCTGCTGGCTGAGCCGCAGTCCCTGCGGCAGCCCAAAGCTGTCTCCTTTTCCACAGTGCAGACCTTTACTTGCTCCTGGAGAAGCAAATTGGGAGCCTGCCTGGGCTGGGGCTGCAGTTTCAGTCTGTGTAGCTGAGAATTGCACTGGCGTAAGAAGCCAAGCAAATCCAAGGGACCATTTATTTCTGTCTGTTATTGGCCCAAGTCCAGTCATTTCACCAGTGACTGGAGGCTATTTCCAATTATAGCCATCTGTAGCTCTCAGGCCACTGGAATTCCGCATAAAACTTAGGAATAAAAGTAAGTCCTACTTTTTATTGCACCCACCAAGTCTTTGCATCACTGGCAGTCTTGTGTTTACTTGGGGGATAATAAATGGTGCAAAATTCTGTTTTAATTCAGTACCACAAACTCAAGTCAAGGACAGTTTGATACTAAACCCTCTGCGGCCATTGAGCACTCGGTTACTCTTACTGCCTGGGTTTAGGCATCTGAAAAACAAACATCTGCACTGAGTTAGTCACTGCAAGGCTTGCTTTCTAGTCTGTTTTTTCTTTTATCATTTAAAATAAAGCCCTTCTAGAGCAGACGTCATAGCAGTGAACAGGGCCGATAAAGTGTGTGTTGTGCCGTCTTGCCCAACTTCATGGGCTTTTAATATAACTTGATAATTCAGATACAGGAGCGTGAACATAGCTGTGCTTTGTTGGCAAAAGAAACAGTAGATACAGCAGTATGATGAATGCAATGACTTACAGAAATGGGAAAACAAAAATACAGGCTCTGTCGAGTCTGAGCGAGCTGCTGTTGATGTGCAGGATGCCTGCTGTGCTGCCGGTGCATGCGATGGGCCCTGTGGGTTTTTGCAGGAGAGCACTGCATCCAGACTCTGCGCATGCAGCCAGGAGAAGGAGTGTCCAGTTGAGAAGACATTGATCAATAGTCCTGTGAAATCGGAACGAGAAGTTCTGTTAGTTGGTAAGTTCTTTTGATGGGCTTGGTGATGATGCTGGAGACCCGAACTGAGTGGGACTTGCTTCAAGGTGGCCTTGCAGCTCCTGCTGGCCACCACGTGTTCCCTTGGTTATGCCAATGGAGGTGGGAATCCTGGAACCAGGGAAAGCCTTGAGCTTTGGTGGGGTCAGGGTTTCAACTTGTGCATTGCTCATGTGGAAATCTTGTGCTGTGCACCTTTCAGTCAAAGCCAGTTTGTAAAGGTGGCTTGTGTGTAGTGACAGCCCAGGTCAGCACGTATGGGAGTGCGAATGGTGGTCAGAAATGCAAGTCAGTCTTTTATACCCAGTCCTGGTCATCAGCTGGAATGGAGTCTCTTCATGACAGGGTGCAAACTTGGGTTGCTTTGTTTCATTGAGCGCTGGAAACCTGTTGGGACGGGACACACATGCCACTGCTGCACTCCCCATTTGCCTTCTGTCTTTTCCTGCTCCTTGACCTTTGATGGCACAGCTGGAGGAGAGCTCTGCTTTCCCTCCCCTTGGGCCTTGCATCCCCACATGTACGATAATCTCAGTGTGGTTCATCACTGGGGATGTTCCCAGTCCCCGGCAAGGGGTGAGTGGTGAGGTCTGCTGTAAGTGCTGACCAGCGGCATTGGTTGGCTGTTGTTTCCTTTGCAGTCTATGAGCCAAACCTCACCGCACTTACAACCAAAAATGCCCGGTTAGATCCCTCTCTGCTGTGCCAGTGGTAAGAGAGCTGGTGTTCTCAGCTGGCTCTCATCTCATGAGAATAACGCTTGTGGTGTTCCTTTCCCCAGGAATAATTTCGACATTTCTTCACGTGCACCCGTTTGGAGCAAGCATAGAGTACATCTGTTCCTACCTGCAGCGTCTGGACAGCAAAGTAAGTGCACCAACACTCCCAGTTCCCTGGGCCAGCCTGGGCGCTGTGTTTGTGCCCCGGGTGTGCTTGGCCCATGTGGCTGGTGAAGAGCTTCGCTCCCTCCCTGGGAACGGTGGGGGACCGGACAGTGGGACCTTTAGAGATCGTCTAGTCCACCCCCCGCCACGGGCAGGGGCATCTTTCGCTAGACCAGGCTGCTCAAAGCAGCCCAGCTCCTGGCTTAGCCCTCACACTGTGTGATGTTATCCTAAATACAGAGCTGAAGATGATGTTCTTGCTGCAGATGTTCATGTGTAATCCCCCTCGTAATTCAAGAAAACCCTGTTCTTGCAGCAGTCAATTCCATCTTTAAAATCTCCATCTAAAATGTATTTTTGTTTATTCTGTTTAAGTTTGCTGCCTTTGTTTCCCTTATCCTTATGACCTCTAAGGAAAAGAGCAAACAACGTGCCTCTTGCATACTGTTTATTATCTTATAACATCTGCCATGCTGCTGTTTGTATATATTCTCTCTAAACTGAACAGTCGTATCGTTTTTGTGTCTCTGAACAAAGTTTTTCCGTATTTCTGATGATGTAGCCCTTCACTGAGGCTTTTCTGTCTCTCAGTGAAGTCGTTTTTAGGAGGGTGCTGTGCAAGGGTCTCATAATCCCAAAGCATAAGCACTGAATCGCAGTCCCTGCTTACAGGGCCTGTGCTGAGTGGAGGGATCGAGTCCTGGGTGCAGGGGTCAGGAAAGGCAATAACAAGAGCAGCGCTCACATATTTTCCTTAGTACAACAAGAATCTGCTATTTCCTGCGGTATTTCTGTGTATCGCTGGCTTCAGAGTAAACGGGGAGGGACTGTGCAAAGGCTTTTGAAGGTTCAAGGAAATTACATCTCGCTCCTCTACTATACCGTTCTTTGGTTGTCTTCCTTAAAGTGCCCCAGGAACAGGAGACTTGCCAGCATGGGAATATCTCTTGTGATTGGAACTTTCAGCTGCTTTTGTTTATAACTTACTGTTTAGTTTTCCCCATTCTAAGAAAGCACAGCTCGCTGGCCTGTGTTTTCCAGGCTCACTCCAGCCCTTTAAAGATGTATTGAACAATTTATCTTCTCATCCTAGTTCTGAATTTGTCTATGAGGTGAACAGCTGCCTTTGTTTTTCTTGGGAACTCTTAAAGAAATGTCATCGCCTAATTCATCTGACTTCTGTCACTTCCTCTTTGGGCTCTCCAGTGTAGAATAGGGCTACTGGAGGTTTCTACAATAAGCTTAGCAGAAAATTATTGTGAAAAGTGCTTCTTTTAACCTCTGCGATGGAGTCAGTCTTTTTTTTATCGCTCGCTGACACTCAGGTAAACACATCAGCCTGCAGGCTTGCACAGGTCTTTTGTGCCTGGTCTCTTGAAAGGAGGTCTTCCCATTGGTTCTTCAGGTTACATCGTGGCTCTCTTAACCTTATTTCTAGTGTTTGTTGTACCTGCGGCCATCTCGCCCCGAAGTGACAGCAGCACAGCTCATGCTGTCCCGAGATTACTACCAGGAGTATTTGGACAGGATGCCTAGCGAAAGCCTAGGTGTGCTTCAGCGGTAAAATGTGTCTGAGCCTGAATATTGCCAGTCATTACAGGGCCTCTGAAACCCTTTATTCTTGGTGATGTTTTCCTTCTGTTTTCACAGATTTGCACCGCAGAAGTGGAAGTTCTCATGACTCGACTCCAGAACACGTTCAGGCAGGAGCTGAGTGGTGTTGGGGCCAGCCTAGAGAAAAGGTGGAAGTTTTGTGGCTTTGATGGATTGAAAATGACTTGAGCTTCGACTTAATGCTGAAAACAGCAGCGGGATATGTACAATGTGCGCCAAGAAAACCTGGGATGCCTGGGATTACCTCTGTTCATGTTGATTATCTTGCACACATCACGGACTCGGGTGGGATAATATGTAAGTGAAACTGTAAGTCCAGAGCAGCACTGGAAGAAACTTCAAGTTCTCTAGCGTCTTTGATCAGTTATTTGTTAACGGGCAAGTGCTGCTTAATATATTTTGTGAAAAAAGTTCACGTCTGATATTTTTAGGCACAGCGTGTTGACTATATGTTTTGCCAATGTTGTATCTGTTTTGTGTGCCCAAATCTCTCATCCTGTACCTTCTTTTTACTGGTAGGAACAGCCATAGACTGTCCTCTGAAGCAACAACAAAGAGGCATTTTCTGGTTTCTAGAACCATCAAAAGGAAAAAAGAAAAAGGCATTTTTAGACATTTCTATGATTAAAAACTGAGATACGTTTACACAGAAGAAGATTTAGATAGCTCAGAGTTCTCTGAGCCCAACAATTGGTTCTTTATCATGGTATTTTCTCTACTTGCAGTTAAGCTACGATGAAGCAGCGTCTCTAGGAGCCGAGTGCGATTCTGGCAGTGCCAGTGGTGGCCTGCGCATTGCAGAGTCAGTCTGTAAATAATTTTTTACATGGGAAGGGTATTTAATTTTCTGTTGGTCTGGGTGGAGCAGAGACCCTACATCAGTCCTCTGTTTTAGTAATGGCTTACCAGCAAAATTCTCCACCCGCTTTTCTTTGGAGACCGAGCTTCTGGAAGTGCTACAAGCAACGCAGACTTTTCTCCTCCTGAACCTTCCCAAAGGCTCTTCCTCGTGTTCTCAGGCTCTTCGCCGACCCTCTGCAGAAGGTTGGTAAGATGTAGGCTCAAAACGCCTTGGCCCATTGATCCAACCTGTCCAGATCCCTCTGCAGAGCCATCCTACCCTCCAGCAGATCCACACTCCTGCCCAACTTGGAGTGATCTGCAAACTGACTGAGGGTGCCCTCGATCCCCTTGTACAGGTTGTTGGTAAAGACATTAAGCAGAACTGGCCCCAACACAGAGCCCTGGGGAACAAACACCACTTGACCGGCCGCCAACTGGATTGTCAAGCTCTAGACAGTCAAAACGACTTGTGCTCTTGATCCCTTCACCAGTCGTCCCAAGGCCATGAAGTCTGTCCGGATTGCCCTTGGCCTTCTTATTGCAACTTCATCCCTGCTTACCTGAAGAATCAATAATGGACAATGATCCGAGGGCCGTATCAGGGTGGGAAGTTTTCTCCTCACATCTTTAACCCTGGCTCCAGGGAGTGGGTCTAGTTGTCATATTGGGCCTTCTGTTTCCTCAGAAGGGAGTCTCCTATGACAATGGCCTGTTGTTTTAGCTTTATGGAAGCAGTTTTGGTGCAGGTCATAGGTTGACTTAACCTTGACAACACCTCCAAGCTCGATGAGCCATTGTCCTCGTCATTGTTGGTTCCACTTGCAGAGACTCGTGCCTGTTGTGCACCTGGGAAGGTGGGGTGGCCATGGAGGAGACGTGCCTGACACTGACAGCTCGCTACACTGGAAGCAGGTGGAAACCCTGCTAAAGAAATGTTCCGAATAGTTGTGTCACTGCGGGCGAACATTGTATTTTTAAGGAATAAACATTTTTTTTATGGGCAAATCTTGGCCCTGCTGCTTTCTTTTCCTCACCTGGCTTTCATTGGCTGCTGCAGGAAAGGAGCTGCTCCATCCCACGTCCTCTGCCAACGTGGGGCTGCACTGTCCTTGTAGGAAATTTCCAGAGCGCTCACAAATACTGGGCTGGCAAGTGATCAGCAGCAAACGGCTATGAAATGCTCCCTGCCTCCTCTCCAGCCTCTTCTGATCTCTTACTCAACAGGCAGTGAATGCAAAGTCCACCTTCTTTCTTCAAAGCAGATGGAGTTGGCTGATTATGGCAGTGTGGGGGGTGTTGCGTGTCTTGCGGGTTGCCGTAGATGTGTAAGGCTCTCTGGGGTCTGCAACCCCCCACGTACAACACATCGTACAAGATGCTGCCTGTCCATCTGTCCCGTCAGGTCAGTGAGCTCTTCAACACCAGAGCTTTGCAGGGGCCCCCCCACGGTCCCTCAGACCCATCGTGCCTGCGGAGGGCAACCTTGTGCCTGGCCCAGCCTGCCCGTGCCTGGCCACGCTGGAGACTCGGTCGTTGGGCAGATGCTGTGATGGAGCAGTTGAGGGTCTGCATGGGGAGCCAAGGTGAAAACCACCCACTGGCCCCCATCGACCAGCACCCAGCAGCAAATTTCCCTTTCGGGTTTCACCTGCCGGGACAGCTGATGCTTCGGTAGGTGTCCTAGTCCCCTCTGGGTAAGGGTGGGGAAAGCAGGGGGACAGAGGAGATGGATTGAGCAACGATCAATCCCCTGCCAAGGCACAAACACTGTCAGGCGTGGGAAGTGCTGTTCCTTCCCATCTAACCCTGCCCTCTCCCTCCACACGATGTTTCTGGCTCTCATTTCTTTTGGCAGAAAATTCATGTTCTCATCCCCCCTCTCCACCCCTCGGCCGCCTTCGGCTGCAGCGTCTCCTCTCCGCCACTCTCCGCTTCTCCTCCCACCAGCAGGCAGGGAAGGGTCTCCTACCCGCTCTGCGGGGCTGCTCGAGACACGGCAGAGACACTGCTTGGAAAACCATCCTGAAGGAAGAGAAGGGAGCCCAGGCTGCCGCTGGCCGTGCTGTGAGAAGGAACCGAGGAAGGTAAATGTCAGCCCTTGGTTCCAGCTGAGAAGAGGGTGACTGCTGATGAAAATGGGGGAGCAACTGCAGCTCCTTGGGAATAGAAAGGGCTGAGCTGAGCTTTTCCCATGAGATTTCCTTAAATAAGCCCTAGTCCTAAAAATAAGCAGGGAAAGTCATTGCAGAGAGGAAGTGCCGCCTTAATGCTGCCAGCGAAAAGCATCTTATTTCTGTTTTCGAGTTAGTAAGGTTCCTTCTGCGGCGTCCCCCTCTAAAGGAGGGTTTGTGTTCCTCTGGCTATTGCCCCCGCAGGGAGCTCTGGTGCCATTCCTGGCTGGAGCGAGCTCTTGGGGCTCCGGGGGGGCATCTCCCGGCTCGGGGCCGGGACACCCACCCAGCTGCTGAGCTGCTGGTGCTGCTATGAAGTTGTCCGTCCCCATCTGGGTTGCTCCCGTGAGCTTGTTGCCAGAAGTAAGGCCGGGTTTTCCAGGGTTAACACTTGAAGCAGGAGTCTGTTGGAAAGGGAGCGATGGTGGCATGTTATAGAGCTGTTCCCGTGGCTTCAGGGGCCAGATAAGCAGCCGCTTCCCCTGACTTCTCCTTCCTGCTCTCCCTCTTCTGCTCCCTCTCCTAATCAGGTTTCCTCCTCCTGGCCCCAAGGCAGCTGCATCCTCGGTGACTGCTCCGACTGTCCCTCCCGCTCTGCCCGGAGCTGCCAGCTTCACCTGCAGAAAGGTAATTTCCTTCAGCCTGTCTGTCCCAGGGGCTGTCTGTCCATCGGCAGCAGCAGCGCTGCTCCGTCCTGCCTGGAGGCTCCTGCTCCGGTCCTGCTTCTGCTCATCCCTGTTTCTGGCGTGGCAGAAACATGTGAGCTGTTGCTGGCAGATGGGGTGTTCCTGCCTCCCAAAGCCAATGTTTTATCCGAGCCCCCGTCTCCTGCCCAGGGAAGCTCGTGTTCTGTGGGGACAGGCTGGGACTGTTCAGCCTGGAGAAGAGAAGGCTCCGGGGAGACCTTGGAGCCCCTTCCAGTCCCTCAAGGGGCTCCAGGAAAGCTGGGGAGGGACTCTGGATCAGGGAGGGGAGCCGTGGGATGAGGGGGAACGGTTTTACACTGAAAGAGGGGAGATTGAGATGGGATCTGAGGAAGAAAATCCTTTGCTGTGAGGGTGGTGAGCCCCTGGCCCAGGTTGCCCAGAGCAGCTGTGGCTGCCCCATCCCTGGAGGGGTTCAAGGCCAGGTTGGACGGGGCTTGGAGCAACCTGGGCTGGTGGGAGGTGTCCCTGCCCAGGGCAGGGGGGGGCACTGGGTGGCCTTTAAGGTCCCTTCCCACCCAAACCAGTCTGTGATTCTACGTGCCAGGACCTCTGTTTGTAAAGCTTGGTAGGATCAGTTAGTTATTTTAAAGACTGATGTCTTACATTGCAGCCCTGTTGAGACAGTAAACAAAATACGTTCCTAAAGGGCTGATTCTTCCTTCCACAAATTTCACACACACACACCCCCCCTACCCCGCAGGATGAAAGTTGTAAAAAGCCGTGTATTGCATCCAGGGCTGATGGCTGAGCTCGCTGGGAGGGGGCGGGTGGAGGGGCAGCAAGTGAGGGGCAGCCAAAGCAACTGCAGAGCCTAAAGAGCAGCTCCTGGTGGTGTTCAATAATTTCATAATGAAAAAAACCCCTTTTCAAGCAAGGTATGATTGCCTCTATTGGGCTGAAATTTGCCGGGGTATTGTGATCTCTGCCCCCTTTGCTAACACAGCCCCTGAGCTCCAGGCCCCGGCGGCAGTCGGTGCTGATCCTGCGGCATTAGCTGCCGGGGAAGTGGGATTACACCCACTCCTCCTGTGGGATTTACCCCCAGCTCCACCACAGGAGACAGCCACGGGCACCCGGCTGCCCCCCATTCCATCCTCCCGAGGGGCTGAGCTGTGCCGGCGGCCTGGCCACGCTGCAGCTCACCTTCGGCACCGCGGCCGCGCCGCGGCACGCTGTTTTGGTAATAAACGTCAAATGTTTCAAGAGTATCTTCATCTTCAGCTGAACTCCTTTTTGGTGTGCTCTTCTGGGGAGTTCATAACAACTCTTTTATATTTATTTAAAAAAAAAAATTATGTAACTTTGTAAATAGCTTTAGAAATGGAAAACCTGGCCAAAAGAAAATGCGGCAGTCAGGAGCCCTCCGCGGGCCCAGGGGAGGGAGGTGGCAGCCCGTGCTGAACCAAGAGCCTTGTCACCCCCCGGGCTGTTCTCGCCCTTGTCACTGCCTCGAGGAGATTTCCAGGCGTTTATTTTCCATTATTGCTTTAAAGCTCTCTTTGGGAAGCTCCTCTCTCAGCCCTGTACTCTGACCTCATCTTTTCTGTGTGACCTTGGTCCTTTCTCCCGTTTACGGCTGCCTTTTGCCCTTTGGCTGGTGGCCGGGTTGGCCGGGTGCCGGCAGCGGCGCGGGGCAGGGGCTGCGGCACCAGGTGAGTGCGGGGCCGGGGGCCAGCGCAGGTCCCTCTGCGGGGGCTGCCGAGGGCAGGGAGAGACCCCAGGGATGCGGGAGAGGGGACGGGGCGCGCGGCCGTGACCTGCGCGGGGCCGGGGGCTGCGATCCAGCCTGTGCTGGGGCCAAAGGCACCGGTGAGGCTTCAGCAGCACCAATCGGGGCTGGAAGTGTCCGATTTACAAGAGATAAAGCTCAGTGATAAGTATTAAATTAAGAAATAAACCAATTTAAGGTGGGGGAAAAGGCAGAGAAGAAGAGCTTGTTGAATAATGGGGGGCTGTGAGTCTTATTTAGTGCTGCTTTTCAGGTTTTAGAAGTTTTTTATGACCAAAAAAACCCAAAGCTCTCTTCTCTTCACCCGCCGTGGAGGGAACCCCCCTCTCTGCGGCGGGGGGAGCCCCTGCCCAGCCTCTCCGAGCGGGAAGGAGGAGAGGGAGCGGCAGCGTGTGCGCAGCCCCAGCGTCCCCGCGCCCAACAGCCACCATAAACCAGCCCCAGCCCTGCAGGGCTCTCCCCGGGGTCACCGCTCCTCCGTCGCTCCTCACACCTCGGCACCCGGCACGCGGTGGGATGCCCCTGAAGGGGAGGAGGGGTGTCCGTCTGCAGAGCATCCTCCGAAGGCCGGTCCGAGGCTGGTGTCTCGTCCCAACTCCTTTCCAGCCAGAGCCCATGGATTTGCTTGCGTTGAGCCGCAGCCGGGAGCAGTGTTCCGCTGGTGTGTGTGAGGATGGGCTGCTGGGACCTGTCCACACGGTACCGAACGGTTCGGGCTTGGTGGAGATGGTTGGAGGGCAGGGGCGAAGCCGGCGGTGTCTGGAGGAGCTGGGAAATGCTCAGCAGCCAGGAGGAGCTTTTCCTCAGGAGCCGCTTCTTAGTTGGGGCAGGAGGGTGAAGAAAGTCCAAGTCTGAATGTATCCAGAGCTGATCCCCCGCTACCCCCACACCCGCAGCTGCGGGTTGGGTCTGGGGACACAGCCTGGGGACACGCTGGGATGGAGCCCTTGGCTCTGTGTGCCTGTTTGCTGAGCAGCTGCCAGGAGGGCAGGAGGCCCATTAGATGGCGGCTCAGACCAAGCTGGTGAAGCGCTGCTTCCTGCGGGTTCCCTCGCGGGAGTTTTTGTCGCTTTGGGACACGTTGTGCCGTCTGTGTTTGGTAAGGAGACGGTCGGACTTGCCTCCATCTGACTTTGGGCACATGGAGCGTGGCCTCGAGGCTGATGCCAGCAGGAACTGTATCCCCGTGATGAGGAATGGCCAAGTCCCAGCATCAGGACCACGGTCCCTGCTCTGGCTGGTCAGGATGTGCCCCATCTTGTGTCCTGAGCCTGATGGTGTCGGGCTTCATGTGAAAACAGATGGCAGCTGGAATTGGCCCGGGAGCTCTCTGCCGAGCATGGGGATGTCTCAGGGAGCCTGGGGGGGGTTCTCGGGAGCCGGGGCTGAGGCCCCCCACGTACTCCCTGGTTCCTCCAAGGCCTTTGCTTGGAAGGGCAAAGTGAGTTGGTGTGGCTGGGGCACCTACAGACCTGCTGGCTCTTCGGCCAAGTGTCTCCTGCACTTGCAGGGACACCCTGTGGCATTTTCAGCGGCTTCTCTCCTAAAGCAGGCCTCTCTGTGACATGCTCCCGACTCTTTTATATATGTGTTTTTCAGAGGACCTTTATCTCGGCCCTTCTGCCAGGACGAAGCACGGAGATGCAGCCCATGCCCCTGCACAGCCTTTCGGAGCTGGAAAGAGCCAGTCTGCAGGAGATCGCTCTCTACCAGCTGCAGGAGAAGCTGCTCGTTGGGGACCTCCGCCTGGCCAAAGGTAGAGGGTGGCGAGGACGGCTTCTGCTGAGGGAGGGCTGAGCCGTTACTGCTGCTCCTCCCCGCGCCCGCACTTCCTAACTCGGGACGATGTTTATGGAAAGACGTTTGTGACACATTTTGGTCCGTTTTATTTTTTGTTCCCTGCTCTGTTCTGAGCCTCGAAGGCCTAATCAGCCCTTTGAGGAGGGTTTGCGTGTCCACAGGAGTGTGAGAACCTGACCTTGCCTGTTGTCCCCCTCTGATCCCCCTAATCCAAACCAGATGCAATGTGACTTGGCAAGGTCTCCCACTGGGACTATCTTAATGCCGCCGGGATGGGACAAGCTTTGTTTTTTGGATTAATGTCCAGCACAAAGTCCTGCTGCTGGGATGGGGCCTGTGCAAGGCTGGAAGCTGTGCTACCGAAGTTAATGGGCAGATAAATATAGAAGCTCCAGAGGGTCTGAGCTCCTCTGTCCTGGCCCACACAGGCATTGTCTGGGTTCCCATAGCTGCCTGTGTGCTCCGACATCTACACGTCTAACCAGGCAAGCACAGTGACTTGGGGGTCAGCTGACTCCTTCCCAGATTTACTCAAGAGTGGCCAGACCCCCTTGGAATTCCTCCTCCGCCCTAGGCTGCATTTTGGCATCCCAGCGGGGCAGGAGATGCCCACGGCCCGGCAGCCCTAGGGCGGCGTGGCACCAGCAGCGCGGGTGCCAGGGCAGCTCGGGGTCCCCGGCCCCCACCGCAGCAGGGCTGTTACCAGCCAGCCCAGGGCAGCTGAGGCTGGGACCCCCCGGGACGGAGCCCCCACATCCCTGGGGACCCGTCCCAGGGAAGGAGCTTTGCCGAATGTCCAACCTCAGCCTCGCACTGGACAGCAAGTACTTACTCGGGGCAACATCCATGTTTGGTTTCCTGCCTTAATTAATATTTGGAAGATTTCATGCAATGAAATGGCTCCAAGAAAAGAGAGAAAAGTCCCCTCTCCTTCCCAGAATTCCCAGTTGCCCCAGGGCTGCAGCACCAGCCACCTCAGACGGCCCTACAGTCCCTGGGGGACTCTGACCACAAACATCCTGATGCCTTCTTTTTGTTTATTTTATTTTGAGCTATTGTGATCCCATTTTCAGTGATACCCTTCAGCAGGAGTTTCTCTAGGGAACGGTGCAGTGGAAAAAAAATAAAAATAGTCTTTCCTTCTTTGCAGTTAAGTCCCTTGGGCTCCTCTTTACCTGTGGGACAAGTGCAGGGGGCCGCAAAGTCCTGATCTCATCCTTGTGTGTTTTGGGCACCACTCCCATGCTCATCTAGCGTTTGAGGGAAGCAGTTGCTGTCTGGTGAATCATAGAACCACAGAATGGTTCGGGTTGGAAACTTAAAGCCCACCCAGTGCCACCCCCTGCCCTGGGCAGGGACATCTCCCACCAGCCCAGGTTGCTCCAAGCCCCGTCCAACCTGGTCCCTCCTTCCTTTTGTCTGTCTTAGTATCCTTTAGATTTCTACCTGCTAATTGCCTTTTTTTGCAGTTAGTTGCCTGGGGCAATGTGGGATGCTGAGGATTAGCTATGAGACTATCACACCTGCAACAGCATTTTCCCATCCCAGTGTTTTAAGGGAAGGTCATCGTGTTCAGAAATGCCTGAATTTGGGCTGCACGGTCTCCGTTGGGGTCCATCCACCTGTCTGTACTTGCTCCCCAACATCTACCCACATGAAATTCCTGCCTTCTTTAGTAAACAGTCATTGCATAGTTGTTATTATTTTCCTCAAGGAAGGGGTGTTCAGCACTGGTTTAACCCTCGTATCTCCAGATACCTAGATGACGAGGAACATCGGGTGTGTGTCCCCTTGTGAACCGTCTTTTGGGGCAGCCTTCAGCTTTGACACCCTTGGGGCTGCTCTTTTCCTCCCGACAGTCCTTTCCTCATTCAATCCCAACAAACTTCTGCAGCGTCTCAGAGCCGGCAGCAAACAGCCCCCTTCAGGACGCCCCTCCCGGGCTGCAGAGCAAGCACATCACAGGCACTGCATCCCATTCTGGCCAAGTCTGCAGGAGCAAGTCTGTGGCTCAAACAGGAGATGGCTGAGGAAGATGAAATCTTTGAAGGATGCGCAGCATCGAGCTTTTCCTGGAACGCATCCCAGTGAAAAGCAGTTGTCCCCATCTCCTAGGCTGGCAGTGGATCATTTGTGTCGCTCTGCCGTGGAGATATCGGCTCAGCCCTTCTGGGCAGGGGCATCCTGGTGGATTTTTCACTACCTGCTGCCTCATGCTTTCACGGAATCACAGAATCTTCAGAGTTGGAAGGGACCTCTAGAGATCATCTAGTCCAACTCCCCTGCCAAAGCAGGGTTGCCCAGAGCACGTCACTCAGGACGGCATCCAGACGGGGCTTGAAAGTCTCCAGAGAAGGGGACTCCACACCCTCCCTGGGCAGCCTGTCCCAGTGCTCTGGCACCCTCACCGTAAAGAAGTTTTTCCTCATATTTGATCGGAACTTCCTCTGTTCCAGCTTGTGCCCGTTACCCCTCGTCCTGTTACTGGGAACCACTGAAAATAGCCTGGCTCCCTCCTCCTTAAACCCACCCTTGAGATACTTGTAAACAGTAATCAGGTCTCCCCTCAGCCTTCTCTTCTCCAGGCTAAAGAGTCCCAGCTCTCTCAGCCTTTCCTCCTAAGGGAGATGCTCCAATCCCTCAATCATCTTTGCCCTATGCTGGACTCTCTCCAGCAGTTCCCTGTCCCTCTTGAACTGGGGAGCCCTGGACTGGACACAGTATTCCAGTTGTGGCCTCACCAGCGCAGAGGAGAGGGGGAGAATGACCTCCCTTGACCTGCTGGCCACACTCTTCCCTGTGCAGCCCAGAATTCCGTTGGCCTTCTTGGTGACAAGGGCACATTGCTTGCTCATTGCTTTGTTTCCCTCCGGACCATCTGCTGGGCTTTGGGAGTGGAGCGTTTCGCTGATGCTCAGCCCCAGCATCGCCCAGCTCACCCCTCCCGAGTCTGTGCTGGAACGTGGGGTTTTGCTGGCCTTTTGTTTCCTGGGCTGGGAGGGGTTTGTCTCCAGGTTCTTCTTCACCGTCCTGCTCTCCGGTTGTGTGAATGAAAGAACACATACGGGCTGCAGAATAATTAATGTGGGCTGCTCTTTGGTGCACATGTTTCTCATACCAGTTCTCATAGCTTTCTTCTAAATCTTACAGAATAACCCAAACAATTATACGACCTGTGTCTAGGAAGAGAATTCCTTAGGAATAAGGAGCACAAGCCAGAATAGGACGATCTGTCCTGGTTTTAGGGTGGGCAGTGAGTGAGTTTTCAGTTCATTGCTGTGATCAAATGTGGTGACTGGTGTCCCTGGGATGCGGGGAATACTGGGGAGCGGGGCCTGACTCTCAGTACAAGATGTCTGGTGGTGCGTGTTTTGTCTAACTTAATTTGTCTGTAAAACATCCACAAAAGCTTTCAGGGCTGTATTTCTTTTTCCAGTGTTGAGAGCAGATCTCTGAGGATGAATTGAGGTAGCTTCCAGAGTCATTAAGTAATTGCTAGGACATCGTCGTTAATACAGAGACAGTACGTCCGTACAGTGCTCTGCCTGCTAGGCTGCAGAAAGGTGAATGCCTTTAAGTGGAGACCATACTGAAACAGCCTAATGATGCAGAACCTTTGCTTTCTTTTCTCCTCGTAGTCGGACCTAAAGGCAGCAAATCTATCCGCCAGAAACTGGAGAGCTTTTCCAAGGAGAAGAAAGGTGAGCAGCCTCCCTTTTCCTAGCGTTTGGTCCCTGCTCTCGAATGGAATTGGTGGGTTTTGATGGGGCTGAACTGGGAGGTGCCCACATCCAGCAAGGGGCTTTGTCCCGTGTTGGTTTGCTGTTCTCCGGGGAGGGGGGTGACGATGTGTGCACAGGCACGAGGGAGTCTGGAAGGGACGTGTATGTGTGGGGACAAAAGGTGTGTGCACATGAAGGTGCATTTGTAAAAAGAGAGAGAGATAGATATATATATATGAATATTTGCCCATTTTACCCCTGGTCTCTCTGCTTCAAGTTCTGTTTTATTGTCTCTTGGAGGATGTCAGCCACAAACCTGGGGAAACCAGAGGTGTAGAGCCCAGCTGGGAATGAGCACTTACTGATTTTCTTCGCCCCAGTACAAAGTCACTCAAGGAAATTATTGAGCAGCAGTCTGATGTTTTACTAAATGGATCTGTGGCTTGTTCTCCGGTTGCCAAACCCCTCGGCCCAGGGAGGTGTGGAGGCTGGAAGGAGGGAGGGCTCATCTTGCATCTGCAAGGAGATGTGGAGGGGAAAGTTATTTGGGGAAAATACCATTAATAGCAAGACTGTTACTCTCAAACAGACATAGCTGACGCAAACCCTGTAGAAAACTGGAGGTTATAATTTGGTAAGAATCTTTGGTATCAAATATTTCTGGTGATTTATGAAGTCTCCACTTCATAGACTCTATGGCATCTTCACGAGGCTGTAACCAATAAAAGGAGGGAAAGTTCAGGAAAAACTGGGAGAGGCTGCAACAATCACGTTGATGGAGGCCAGTTTTCCTGCCATCTTCCCAGCTCCCCCACATCTCCCTCCTCTTCCTCTGGCATCTCCCAGGCCGTGCCCTCCCGGCTCGGTCCCTGCCTGTCCTGCACCCCAAGTCCCATCATGCATCGCCCGGGGCTTTCCAGGGGCAGCAGCGCCCTTTGGGAGGTCGTTGGGGATGCTCTTCCCACCCACCCCAGGCACTCCGGGCTGCTGGGGAGCTGGAGGAGGGGCAGGAGGGGACAGGGCAGGGAAGGCACTGATAGTTACAGGACTGCCGTCCTGGATTCGAGGTACCGATCTCCTTGTCACGTATTGAATTGATTTTATACATTGTCCTCTTCACTCTCCCGCTGGTGGTCGCCTTTACGGTATCCTGATATTCCATTCTGTCGGTTAATTATTTTCTCCAGGCACGCACGCGTGCCCTGGCAGCTGGGCTGTGCTAGTGCGGCTCCCTCTCATTTTTCCTGCTGGTGATACTTTTCCATTTCTCCCATGTTTTTCCCCAGACTGCTCCCCTCAGACTTTCGGGATCCCCCTCTTCCAAGTCATCGCCAATGACCGTGCCTACAAGCAGCTCCAGGAAGAAGTGAAGAAAAGCCGCCGGCTCTGCCTGGAGGTGGAAGCGACAGTGAAGAGATTCCAGGCCCAGAGGCAGAAGAGGTCCCCAGTGGGCAGGAGCTGTGGGCTGGTGCCCTGCGGGGTCTTCCCGGAGGAGCCGCTTTCCCCAACTTTTCTTGACAACAGCTCCTGGAGCCAGCGAAGGGTATAGCTGCAAAAATGGGCTTTGCTCTGGTGGTGGTGGTGCAGGCTGGGGGAGGCTCTGACTTCAGCAATAAATATGGTTTCCCATTCTCTTGAACCCCAGACAGGCTCTGTAGACCTCTGTGTTTGTTTGGAGGTGGTAGAATCACAGACTGGTTTGGGTGGGAAGGGACGTTAAAGCCCACCCAGTGCCCCCCCTGCCCTGGGCAGGGACACCTCCCACCAGCCCAGGTTGCTCCAAGCCCCGTCCAACCTGGCCTTGAACCCCTCCAGGGATGGGGCAGCCACAGCTGCTCTGGGCAACCTGGGCCAGGGGCTCACCACCCTCACAGCCAAGAATTTCTGATGCCTCCCTTTCCCACAAAACTCTGAGGTCTGATGGTGTACTGGGACCTTGTGGGGCAGTTCCTGCCACCCTGCGAATCACCTCTGCTCCACCTCAGGGGGCCATGTCCGTGGACTCCATCACTGACCTGAGTGACAACACTTCCAAGCTGCTGGAGGCGCTGCAGTTGTCCCACCCCCACGAGCTGGACCCCCGCAGGAGCCTGGGCAAGACAAAGATGTTGAGCCTCAACCCCATCACCTGGCAGGTCCCGCGGATCGTGGAGAGTTGTTGCAAACACATTGAAACACACGGTAAATGGGCACCTCTCTCCAGCCAGATGCCCTGGCCCACGGTTGGCTGGTAGAACCCACCATGCGTGGTGGGCTGGGGCGGTTTGGCCTTCACTCCCCCTGCAAATACACTGGTAGCTCAGAGTGACTGTACAGATGAGATCTCCACCCTGACCCGCAGACAACCCCAGAAAATCTTATGGTTCCAAAACCTTTCTTTTTCAACCGCTCTGCCAGGAGCGGGGAAGGACTCACTGCCTCGCGTGCAGCGCAGGAGAACCCCTTCCATGGTGGTGAGGGGCTCCAAGGACCTGCTGGGGTGGCGGGGGGCTGTGGGAATGCCGAGCACTAACCTCTCTGTCTCCCAGGTCTCCAAACGGTGGGCATCTTCCGGGTGGGGAGCTCCAAGAAAAGAGTTCAGCAGGTAAAGCGAGACTTTTACTGCACCCTCTGTAGCAGTGCCGCATCCAAAGGACAGATGCTTGTGTGGGTGGGGAATGAATAAAGCAGACAGTGGCATGGAGAGCCCGTAACTGTTGCTGGGTCCTTCTCTCAGCCCTGGAGAGCTGATTCATCTCCCCGAGCTGCCTTTAGCAGATGAGTCTCCATCCCCTGGGTGGCACTTCAGAGCACTCTCTGGGCTCCCTTCACCAGCCAGGAGCTCCCTCTGGCCCATGCTCTGGGCAGCAGCAGGCTGTTGGGCTCTGGAATGCCTTCCCTGGGGGTGACCTGCACGAGGGGGACACTGGGAGTAGCCAGACCCCCTGTCCCACCCTTGCAGTAGCTCTGTACAGGGGCAGATCCCACCAGCACGACTCATATAAAGTGGAAGAACTGACTGATGCTTTTATTCTTTTCCTTTCTTCCATCTTTAAGCTGAGGGAAGAGTTTGACCAAGGACTGGATGTTTTCTTGGATGACCATCAAAGCGTTCATGATGTGGCTGCTCTGCTCAAAGAGTTTCTTCGGGACATGCCGGATCCCCTGATTCCCAGAGAGCTCTATGCAGCCTTCCTCAGTGCAGCCGGTGAGTAGCGGCAGTGCAGAGACACCCTGTGCGGTGTGTCCCTCTGCCCCCGTTTGGTTTTGTAAGGAAAAAAAGGGAATTTTCTTCTCGTGCAATAGCAGGTCCCAGCACAGCCCATGGTGCTGCCCAGCAGCTCACCAGCAGTTTGTGCTGCGCGTAAGGGGGGTCTTTGCAAATGCGCTGCCCGGGTGCCCCCACCCTCCCTGTTTTCGGGTGACTGAGCTTTCAGACGCTCTCCGCAGCTTCCAGCAGCACTCTTTCTTGTCTCCTTCGCCATCTCTTTGCCTCCCTTTTGCCATCCTTCTCTCCTCAGATTGGATTCTCCATATCCTTGGATCCTTGTGTTATGGTTTGAAGAACCCACAACAATTTATTGTCCTTTAGACAATTATTCTCTCACACAATGACCCCTCCCCACCCGGGAAGGGGAATCAGAAAAAAACAAGGAAACCCGAGGGCTGAAACGTAAACAGATTTAATAGAGTAAGACTAGAAAATTAACATTAATAATACTAAAGAACCAATATTCGTTCTTTATCTATCCCATCTCCAGGAGCAGCCAGGGTCTCTTACTTGGAGGAGTGTGTAAAAACAGTGTTGTTTTCTCCTATTTTCCACCTTCCAGTGGTCTCCCAGGTTTTTTTAGCCTTCTCTAGCCCTGGCTGCTGAGTGTCTGCTGTCTCCCTGTCCTCCTGCCGTGCCAGCTCGGCATCCCTGTCGCTGCAGTGAGGTGACTTTTTCCCCTTGCTGACGCTGTTAATAAAAAGGCCGAATGGCCCTGGGCTGTTGGGTGAATCCATGAATTCACATCACACCACCTACGATTTTTCAAAGGTTTGGCTCCCAGATCCTCCCTCACCGCCTTCTTTGCCGAAGCCTCTTGACAGCCGTGGGGCAGCGATGTGCTGCCTGGCGCTGCCATGCAGAGTTGCTGCAGTTTGTGCCTTTTTTTTTTTTTAATAATTCATAGAATCATAGAATCGCCTGGGTTGGAAGGGACCTTTCAGATCATCAAGTCCAACCATCAACCTAACTCTGCCAAAAACCATTGCTAAACCATATCTCTAAGCTCTATGTCTGCCCATCTTTTAAATACCTCCAGGGGTGGTGACTCCATCACTTCCCTAGACAGCCTGTTCCAATGCTTGACAACCCTTTCGGTGTAAACATTTTTCCTAATATCTAATCTAAACCTCCCCGGCACAATTTGAGACCATAATTGGATTATAATCCCTCTGATTGAGGAGTCTTTGGCTATGGGGCTGTACAAAACCAAATGCGATCACGTCGCAGCCCTCACTGGGGCCTCCCGGGATGCTTATCACTGCATGGACGGGATGAAGGGTAAGACACCAGTCTGGCTCCCTCCAGAGCTCGTTAGCGTGGATGTCAATGAGGGCTGTCCAGCTGGAGGTGCAGGGAAGGGCTGGGAACGTGCTAATTAACGGGCTGTTCTCTGCCTAGCCATGGAGGGCCCGGCGCAGCTGGCCACCCTGCAGCTGCTGCTCTTCCTGCTGCCCCCCTGCCACAGCGACACGCTGCACCGGCTCCTGCGGTTTCTCGGCAAAGTGGCCCGGCACGCCGAGGGTTCCCGGGGCCCCGACGGCCAGCAGGTAAGGCTGGCCCTAACGGGTCGGCTGCATGGAGAAGGGGTGACCCAAACGTCGTTGGTGAAAACCAAGCAGAGCTTCTGGCAAACTGGGGAGAATCCTTTGGCAAACCCAAATTGTTGATAAATCCCCTTGTCCATGGCAGGCCTGGTTGCACTCAGTCCAGCTGAGTGACCTTCTGGGGTGCAGTAACCCCAGAGTGTGTCCGTGGGCAGCGCATGGGGCATCCTTTATGGACTAATTCTGGTTTTGCACCTCCAACTTTCATGAAGGACTTACGATTGTGCATTGAGGCTGATTTTTGGGTTGCCAGAGGACAGTGACAGCTTGTGTTGAGCTTTTTATCAACCAACACCTCCAAGTCCTTCTCCTGAGGGCTGTTCTCCAGCCATTCTCTGCCCGGCCTGGATTTGTGCTTGGAATTGCCCCAACCCACGGTGATATAGAAATATTGCTTGTTACCTTCTGGTAGGGGCTGTGAAAGTGAGACAGAGGGGAATGGAGGCCCTGATGGCAGGAGGGGATGAGCATGTGCTCCAGCACCACACACCCTTCATGCTGGCCCTGTCACCAGCTCGAAGGGGACCAAACTGGACCCAGGTCAACACCCCGGCCTCACTCAGCAGCTCGTATTCTGCTCCTGGGGTGGGTGAGGCTGCCCTGGGACATCTCATGCCGGTGCATGTATAATCTGCAATTTCCTTTTGTGCTTGCTTGCTAGGTTCCTGGGAATAAAATGACAGTTTCAAACTTGGCCACAATCTTTGGTCCCAACATCCTTAAGAAAGAGAAGCCTGGGGAGAAAGACGCTGGTGCCATGAACTTTGAAGACAGCGCTGCCATCATACTGGTACTCCAGAGGCTGATTGAGCACTACCAGACCTTGTTCATGGTAGGTGAGGCTTTCTCAGGGCAGCTTCTCTAGACCTTTCCTGACCCTCTGAACTCTTCTTGTGGCAGCAGAAGGAAGGATGTACTCACAGCCCCACTTAGCAGCAGGTGGCTTGAGTTGGCTGGTGAAAATGTGATCCATTCCTCATGGTGTAAATATTAATTTGGGATGGCTTGTTACTGGTATGGTAAAGGCAGAGATGAAGGTCATGGCATGAACAAGGTCCCCTCTTCTCTGTCACCTTCCACCCTGGTGATGTCTGACCGAGCTCGTTTGGGACAGGAAACAACTGGCCAAGAGCAACTGCAGGACTGACACCTCAGTACTGTTTCTCCCTGAAATTCCCAGTGAGGGGGGAAAGAAGAGGAAAAAGTGGGAGACCCAAGAAGAGGGAAGGAGCTGGAAGGCAATGGTGTGGGGTGGAGGTGCCACAGCCTCGGGCAGATGTGGGGAGGATGTAACAGTGGGGAGAGCTTCCAGGGATGGCCACCTCCAGGGATGGGGCAGCCACAGCTTCTCTGGGCAACCTGTTCCAGTGTCTTACCACCCTGAGTGAAAAATTTCTTCCTGATATCTCATCTGAACCTCCCCTCTTCCAGTTTGAAGCCGTTACCCCTCGTCCTATCACTACATGCCCTTGTAAAAAGTCCCTCTCCAGCTTTCTTGTAGGCCCCTTTAGATACTAGAAGGCTGCAATAAGGTGTCCTCGGAGCCTTCACTTCTCCAGGCTGAACAGCCCCAACTTCCAGGGACATTCCAGAGAAATATCAGAAATGTCCACTTCCTACAGATCTGTGGGAATGTCACGTTTCAGGTCCTTGAAAAGCCTTGTAGCAATTGTCAGGTCTAGAGGGAGAAAGGCCCGGGGTTAGTGTGTGAAAAGCAGGGGCTGAGATCCTGCTTAGAGCCCCGGAGGTGCGTGGGACCCGACATCAACACAGCGGGTCTCTGAGCACCTATTGACGCGGGGTCCTTTGCTGTCCCTGGCTGCCCCTGCGCGTCCTCCTGCAGAGAGGAGGAGGTGCCAGGAGCCGGTGTGTCTGTGTCTCCTGTCCGCCCAGGTCTCCCCAGAAATGCAACGTGACGTCCTAAGGAGGCTCTTTCAGACAGACCCCGATGTCATCGACTACCTTTTGCGCAGGAAGCTCAACGCCGTGCCGTAAGTCCCCGCGAGGCGCAGGGCTCCTCAGGGCTCCTCCAGGGCTCCTGGAGGGCACCTCACTGCTCGGGAGCAAAGCCCTCCTGCAGCAGCGCTCACCGCGATGCCGACAGACAAACCCTGCCCATCCTCCTGCCCATCTTTCCACCACTTTTGGTCACGAACTCCCAAGCTAAAATCCTTCCCGTGCTGCGCTAACGCATTCCACCAGCTGAAACATCCCAGGTTTTCTGTCCCTTGGAGCTCCCTATTCTCCTTCTCCAAATTTTCTTCACCCTTGGCGGTGTCTGCATGTCTCTGCCTTTTTTGCCTGTCCTTTGTGCATCTGTGTGCGCACGTGTGTGTGTGTGTGTGCGCGTGTGTGACTCCGGCTATGTCTGCACATCTGCATTTTGGCTGTGGGAGAGGATAGTCCCATAGAGGCTCAGAATTTGAGCTCATGCCCTTCCCTGCGATTAAAAAAGGTGGGGTCAAAGGGCCTTGTGTCCCATGATCTGGGCCCAGGATCATGGCATTAACACAGGAGGTGTTTTGCTCCCCTGTGGTCAGGGCTTGCTCGGCAGCCTTCGCTCTCCTTGTAGAGCTGGTGAGTCCCCCAGCCAACATGGACTGTCCTCTGCGAAGGGGTTTCCTGGAGCACGGACCCTACAAGCCATCTCTGCTGCCTGTCCTTGTCTGTCTTCACCTTCCTTTTGGGACCATCCAAAGAGATGGCAAATCTTCAGGGTCACTGCTAGAGGAGCTGGCAGTAGAAGCAGTTTGCAGATAACATCTCTTCTTTTTTTTCAAACTCTCTTAGGAGCACAGAGAGTGAGGATTCAAGAGAGGAGCACGCTCCATCCTCACTGCCCGCTGGGACCCGCACCCTGGAGAGCAGCTCGGTCTCATCGGAGCTGTACAGCAACATCTCCTTCCTAAACCTGGACGTTGGCATCTAGCAAGCCTGGCCCATGCCCTCTGCACTGCCTTCTGTGGACAAAGCTGGGCAACCTTTCCCTGGCGAAAACAAGCCCTCTATCCCACTTTGGAGGAGCGGAGACGTGAAAGGAGTATGAACATCTGTGGGAGCATCTCTGCTGCTGGCAGACGTGCCAAATCGTTCTGGTGCAGGCAGAGCCACAGCAGGAGAGGTGTTTGCAGGTTGCCAGCAGAGAAGGGCTTTCCACATCTGGGTTTGTTGCTGGATGGCAACCAAGAAACCGTATGCTTGAGCGGTGGCTGCGGGAAGGGGAGCGAGCCAGGAAGCCATGGGCAGATGCTGTAGCTTTGCTTGGGGGGCTGAAGCGCTGCCTCTGCCACCACTGCTCCTCAGGAGTTCGAGGCGTGCGGTGTCCGTCCCCAGCGCTGTGTGTGAGCTCTCGGCTCAGGGGTGGCAGCTCGCTGGGTGGCAGCACAGGCCACCACAGGGTGGCTTCGTGGCGTCCCTGCCCGGGGCGGACAACCTCTGCCTTCTGAATGACCACCAGCCCGCTGCACTGGGACAGCAAACTGGTGCAGACTGGGGAGCAGTGAGCTGGTGTCTGACAGCTGGTGCTGTGCTCGGTGGATGGGACTCGGAGCTCCAAACCAGACCCCGTCTGGTGCGTTTGCTGTGGTGGGACTGGCTGCTTAGGAGAACTGGGAGGAGCGGCAGCCTGGGGCTGAGCCCCCCAGCGCAGACAGGGAGGAGGGTGGCCCGAGGCAGACGTGGATGGGGACCGTTGGCTGGGCAGTGAGGATGGGAAAGTGCCGTTCAGCTTTGGGCGGTTGGTGCTTTGGGATCCCATTTACCGCATGTCGCTGCATCACAGGATTGTGTGTAGAGGGAGCTCACCTGGAGCCACAGGAATGCCTGCGGAGGTGAAGCGACAGCATCATCATTGCAAAGACACCCTGGCCTGCCGTGCTCAGGATGAATCACGCTCGCTGCTTTGTCTGAACCCAGGTTTCAAACTGCTCATTTTATGGACAGAAAACACTGTATCGGCCCCAAAATGTATGGCTGGTGTAATAAGAGGGAACAATATACTCTGAGGATTATAAATTTCGATTTTCCTTGAGTTAATATTCAGTAAGTAGACCTTCTAGTGTATTTTACAGATGATGTCATCTTTTCATGGTCTTTGGCTGAGAAATGTCTGGTTTGGTTTGTTCGTACTGCTCAGGCATTGGAAGTCATGGCCAGTTACGTGCAAACGTGCATTTCTAGCTGGTATGGCAGAACGAAAGTTATCAGCAAATATTGTGTGTTGTTTTCTCCATTTACCCTGCCGGACATGGCCCCGTACCCCCTCCCCCAGTACCCCCATGGGTGCATTGTCCCCCAGCGGCAGCAGGAGGGATGCTGTGGCCAGTGGCTGCGGGAGGGCTGGGCCCGG
>VYZM01015090.1:18063-30898 GCA_013398915.1 Dromas ardeola
CTTCCAAAAAAAAAAAAAAAAGAAACGGAGAAAGATATGAAAAATTAGTTCCTTAGCTTAAAAAGCCACAGACTGAAGCCAAGAACACATAGCTTAGAAAGAAAATGTATTGCCCTCTTCCTCACTAACACACAAATCACTGCTGTGCTATGCGTACAAACCATTACAGGCGTTATGCAAACACTGCAGTGTGATTCTTTGTTACTCTCTAGGTTAAAATTATCTGCCTTTGTTGTTTCTTTCTCTCACTTCCAAGAAAAAAACCCAACCACCTCATAGAATATCTCTGGAAACTCACTTTCCAGACCAATCAAGTAGCTTATAAAGAGCTTCTAAGATAATTTATTTTTCCATTTCAAAGGTGGAAACATGAACAAAGACTTATCTGCAAAATACACCCAAACATTTCTGAGAAGCTTAAGAATGCAAATGTCCGGAATTAATTTCTCCTTAAAGAAATTTTTAGTAAGTTATTATTTTTTGTGCTTCTTACTTTTTCTTCTAAATCTAGAAGCTAGGGTAAACATCTGCAATTACAGTATGTATTTATTATAACATAAACATATCCTACCAAGTACAATTCAGTCATGAAATAATAGTCTTACACATTTAAAAAAGGAGACTCTAATGCTGTACTCTGTGTAAACTATATGGTTTCTATGCACATTATCTCCAGCTCACGTTCCCAAGTAAATTCTATTTCTAAGTACCTGCCCAAAGATACATCCATATACTACTTTTCTGAAGCATATCCAAAGAGGGAGCTTGTATCCACCTGCAGAATCACAGCAGTTCTAGTTATGAACATGATTCAGGATCCTATACATTAAGGCCCAAGAAAGAAGAAATTATTTTCCACTTTGCAGAGTCTCTGTGCCATGCTAAATTAAGCAAAATAACAGCAACAGAGACAAACCATGCATAAGAAACAGTTCAAGAACAGCAGGGAGGAGGGAGAGGAGTATCAAGTATTACAGTATCTATTAACTAACGGAATGCTTACGGAATAGGGATAAGATGCACATACATGCCAAATGTTTATCTATACCACCATAAGAAAATATACCAAAATAAATTAATGAGGGGAAGCAGCTTAAAGTATAACACTGTAAGCATCCAGCCATTAGTTTCATCTGAAATGCATTTTAATTGCTCCTACCACAATGAACTCATTCCACAATCACAAAAATGAGATATGTATTTCCACTTATAACCCAGTCTTTGTTAAGTAGCATTAAAGATTTATTTAACATTAAATACTATCACACACAATTAGAGCAGATAAAGTACTAGGTGCATATTAAGAGTTTCTAAAACTGAATTCCTTTATCAGTTACAGATAAGGCTTGTTGAGGAGGCACATGCAGCAGTACTAGGACTGTTCTCTACCAGTAACATTACACGGCAAAATTTGAGAAACTTACAATGAATCTGTGTGTAGGTAATAGGATATCATATTTCTCATGCAACCACATTACTGATCATGCCAATCTCTACAATGTGTAAGGCATCTGATTACCCACAAATACTCCGTGTTTAAGAAACTGTTTCAGACATATTAGTGGGAGAATCCCAACCCTAATTCAGCTGGTGCCCTTGCTGACTGTAGCATATGAAAACTGACAACCAGAAAAAAAGATTAAAGTTCAAAGCAATTTTTCAATGCCTCTATTGATTAAACTTTAAAAGTTACTCTGTTTACCAAAGCCTCCTGTGTTAAGGAGCAAAAGTTCTGAGAGAAGAACACACAGTTTTGTGGTGCAACAAAATTCATTTTAGTAGTAAGCAAACAGGCAAAATTTCCTAAGAAAATAATTTCTTCTTTATTTTCAATTATTTACCTCTTTGTGAACTTTAATGAAGGAGAACAAAAAAGTATGTTCAGTGAATGGACTGGTCTAAAAGGAATACCTGTTGAATTGTTCAGATAAAGCTCTTTGACACTGTATTTAACTCATATCCCATTCTCAGCCTACCTGGTGTATTCAGCAGCCGGGACATCTTGCAAGAATAGGAGATAAACTGCTCGCAGTATTCAGCACTACTGGTAATGGCAGAAATCTGGTCCATCGTTGCACTGTAGTTGAGCTGCAGTATAGGTAACTTTTCCAGGTTATTGCCTCCCACAGAAGTCTGCATTTGCAGATCATGATACACAGTTGTCCATACTTTATCCTCTGAAAGAGAGGGGGAAAAGACAACAATTGGTAAGGGGACAGACAATGGAAATGAATTAAAATAAATCTAGGCCTTTGACAAAAGATAAAAATGTTCTGCAAACTATTTTTTGAGGGGGCAGTGGGTAAGAAGGGCACTGCATGTGAAACGTCATCATGTGAGAGCATAGTTCTAACAACTATGAACCGATGAAAGGAAGAAACCCTGATTGCCTTTGTAGTTTTGACAACCAATATGCTGTGTGAGGAGACTTACTTGAACAGCTGATGAGACTTCCTTGACCAACAAAGTGATATATGGAACTAATAAGGATTAGCTTTGATCAGAAATTGATTAGGACACAAGGCTGATACACTAAAGATTCAAGGTTTCTATGTGAGGAAAATTCAATGTGCATGGTAAATGGCTGTGGGTTGGAGAGCTACACTGCTTTGCAGTACTGTAACAACAAGGATGCACCAGATTCTTATGTGATTACATCATTTAGTGATTAATAATGAAAACACTGCAGTTTATCAAGGTTTCCACATTTTTACCCAAGATGAGTTCCTAGGGTAAACCAAAATTACTGTTTATTGAGACCCGAATATTTTACAATAGCAGCACCATATGACCTCATTGATTATGGTTATGGTACGGATATCAACAGAAGAAATAACAGAAGTAGAAGACAATGCAAATACAAAAGCTTCTGTTTAGTTGTGTAAAGACAAAAGGAAGGGGGAAGGACAACATTTTGGTGATAAGAAATACAGCAGAATTAATTGGCTGAATCTCAACACTTCCCACAGCCTAGTGCACATGCAAAAAATGTGTAATATCCAGCATACAACAGTCTCTGCATGCACTGTACTGCTTTAAACTACTGAACAGCAAGTCACTAGAAGTGTTACTGTGTCCCATTTGTCAGTAGTTACCAGAGGAGATTTAAGATGATGCATCATAATAATGAAACAACACACTCCACACTCCTTTTGTTGGAAGGTAGTTTAGAAAGGAAATAAAGAAAAGGCACAGAAATTTTCCTGTTATAGACCAACCATTACTTTTTCATAGAGGGACATTCCACAGAACCAAAATGAAAAAAAAGGTATGATGTGAGAAAGGCATAAGGTTTCAGAATTAAAACAATGAAGATTCAGTGATACTGTCATCCTGTAAGAAAACTATTCTATCACTTAGGTGTTTAGAACTTTTAAATTCAAGTTGACTAGCTACCAGTGCAAAGAGACACTGTCTCAGCTGATACGTACTACTCATAGTGTCCATCTAGAACAGCCAAGGACTGAAATAGGTCAATCCTCCTTTGTGTT
Source organism: Dromas ardeola (assembly GCA_013398915.1). Classification (NCBI taxonomy): domain Eukaryota; kingdom Metazoa; phylum Chordata; class Aves; order Charadriiformes; family Dromadidae; genus Dromas; species Dromas ardeola. The sequence goes on from VYZM01015090.1 coordinate 21,555, forward strand.
ACTGCCAAAGACTGACAGTAAATAAAACGCAGAAAATTCTCTTTTTTCTACAGATTAGCATATTACAACAAAGCTTCCTAGAAGTGCATCAGGTTATGTCACTAATATTTATTGTGTATAGTTCTCTGACATTTTAAGTTGTTCCTCTGTTTTTCTGTTAAATTTTCTTTCTGCCAAGTCAAAGAAAGGTGTCTTTGACTTGGAATAGGAAATGCAAAACTTAAAAAAAAATCTGTAAGAATCTATTCTGGTGCCTTGAACTGGCTTGCACAAAAGCCCTGTTTCCCAGATGAGCCAGCCAGGCCTTTGCCCCAGACAATTCAGCTGTTGCTATAGAGCAAACCACTGACCACAGTCGTCCTTCCAGAGATGCAGAGATGAAAACATGCCATGCTGCTAATTTTCCAGTATTTATCAGAAAAACAGGTTCTTCAGGGAGATCATCTGGCAGTTTCAGAGAATGCTAATTCACCTGACAGATGTGCCTTACAGCAATAAAACCCGTAAAATGTAGCATATAGCAGTATGTTTTCAATTCATCTATGTAAATCTCATACCTGTTAATCCAAATCTCTGAGTCATTCCAAACCTTGTGGCCCAATACTACGCTTCAGTATTTTAACTACATGAAATTACTTTGATAAACTGAGGCATACTCCAAAGTGCTTCAGTACTTCTTCACCAAGTTCACAGAAATGTGCTTACATACCCTGATGAGTTTTGGGTGCGACCCAGAGTAAATTTATCTTTCCATATTATGATTATTCTTATCTCCAGGACTCTATACTCCAGCTTATTTCCCAGTCTTAATTTTCACTGCATAGTGTCAGGCTATTTTGGATTACACGGAGTCATGTGGACCCATGTGTTTGTAACTGATATGGTGCAAGTCTTTCTAATCAAATGTTCGTAGATAAGGTAAGCAAAGCAGACGGATCCTCCACAGGGAGTACGCATCACCAGCCAAATGAGATGAAATTCAGCAGGTGATGCAAGATGGTAATTACTTTAATATTCATATCTTTAGTCCAAAGCTCTATATCAAAAACAATGCTATTCTTGCACCAAGAAAAAAAAAAATAAAAAAAGGCAGGGGAAAAAAAGAAAAGGAATTCTTATTTCTGTATTGCTTTAATCCACTCCCAAGTACAGAGGAAAAATTTATAATTGTCACCTGTCAAGTTATATAGAGAATACAACACAGTGTTGTTGAGAGCCTGGGATGGAAGTTTACTGCAGTTTCATTTTCAAGAAAGGATTGAGAGAGTTTGTACATTCAATGAGAGCAATGTCTCATTTTGGCAGAAAATGTAAGAGCTCTAACACGGTAGTAAGGCACGTACTAGGGCAGTTAGAGCCTCACCGTGGATTTCTGAGCCAGTAAAGGCTCCTAGACTAGCCATTAGGAAGCCATTTTCTGTCAATAGTGAACAGAAATATCACTTAAGATACATGGAAGTGAAAAGCATGTCCTAGTTAACTTTAATTTCATATATATTCCTGGAAGTTACAGTCACCACAATATGAGTATTCCCCTAATACACTGGCAATTATCTTAAGAAAGCATGACATATGGCTAACCACAAGTGTTTAGAGACAATTTGTCGGTCAGAGCTGTGTATATGACTTCTGTACAGCCAAACACACCTAAAAAGAGTAGTCACCACTTAACAATTATAATGCTGTTAAGTAGCACCATCTATAAAACATTCTATGTGCTTATGACCTTTGTTATTCAAATTAAAAACAATATTAAAATGAATTCATGTTGAGAGTAGTTATTAATAATTTAAGGATACTTATAGTATTCTCATAATATTTCTTTATCACAGACATATTAACAGGAAGTTAAAAGCTAATGTTTAAAGGAAATCTAAGTATGTTTTAAATCACAAAAATGCAATAACATCACACAAAAGGCTGTAAGAGAAATTTAAAGTAAAGGAGATAAAAAAAGGGGTTTTTTTCAACATTGCGTGGGACAGTTACCATTTCCCGGGGGCTCTGATAATGTACTTCTGCACCTTAGCCCACTGTGTACTGTTTTCTTTGAGGCTGGTCAAAATACCCTAGTGCAATGAGTAGTCCAGTCAGTCAATGTAAGTGCTGGGCCTGGCTTTGCATTTGAAACTTATATAGAGCCACAGAACTTTGGGAAAAGACATGGGAGTTGAGCAAAAAAAGTACATAGTAGAAATCTTCATGTTTATGTACAATTCAGGCTTATGGTCAATCTCACATCATTAGCTAATAAAACCCAAGAGACTTCTCAGCTGTGTTGTACTTTAAGGAGCTAGGCTGTATAGCAATACAGTTTCTTTTGATATCACAGTAACATTAAGAAAACAAGAATTACCTGATCTACTGACCTGACTGAAAAATAGATTATACAATCAAAATTAGGTAAAGCATCATTGCTAATTGGATTAACTGCATTTCTTTTTTGCCCAAAGTTAATCCTATGCATAGATTTCAATTAATTTCAGATATATGGAAAGTTGGAGCAGTCTGCATTATTCCATTATTACCTTACTCTAAGAAAGACTGATTTTTAGAAAGTTCACTTAAAAAATCCCCAAACATTTCTTAGCCTCATTGTAAGAAAATGAGTTACTTGTGAAGTCTCAGAAAAGAAATTCTGTCACTGAGTGCTATAAATTTGGGATGGATCCATTATACTTTCCTTATAGACAATGTTTTTGAATCCTAGTTTTAAGTGGAGAAAGAATTCAAGGTAGATTGGCAATAAGCTGTTTTTGTAGCAAGGTGGACCAGAGAAGTAATGTATGCATTGAAAACGTAGCATGTGTCCTACTCTGTCCTCTCTCTTCCCCTCTAGCTGTCCATATTTTAAGATAAAGTGACTTTTGCCTTCGTCAGAAGAGACCGGATACTTCCATACACACGGAAGCATAAGAACTCCTACCTGCAATCACTAGGCTGATAGTAGCTTTCCCACTGGAGGACAGAGTACCAACACCAGCTAACTGATAACACATTAGGAAGATAAGGCTCTCCCAGATGACCACTTCTTTATTCAAATTAATTTCTTCTTAGCTCTTTTTTAATGTTACATAGAGTGTTCCCATTGTACAGGAAAATAGATATGAAAAAGTGGTTCTTTCATAATTTTCTTTTCAGCAGTGAAGGAGTCATCTAATGGTTTTTGAACTGAATGCAGAAAACCAGTAACTATAGATTCTTAATAGAATTCATAACGGTTTTCACTAAGAACAATCTAATTAGATCCAAACTGCTAAGACATTTGATACAATTATAGAGATAATAGGCTCGTTGTAATTTAGTGTATACATCACTCTATGGTGAAGGACTTCTTCTCCCACAGATAGATATTATAGTACGATTAAGTTCATTAACTTAAGAATTACCTTTTTTTCCTAAAATAAGGGAAATGACCATCTATTTCTTCAAAAGGAAATTAAAGTGACAAAATTTACTTTGCTGAAAACACCTTTCAATTGCAATGACTTATTTACAATCCTGCCCACTCACTAGTTGTTTTTCACTAATAAAAAGTGAAATGGTTGACTAATAATTAATTAATAGTGATTAGTAATGATTCACTAATAAAAAGTGAAAAGAACTTCAAAATTTTCTTGATCCCCAGCATTCATATGATCAAACCAAATATTAACACAAGTGATTTTTCCCACTTCAACATATTTTTTGATGGTGGTGATAGTATTTAACATTATGTCACTGACTATTTTTTCCATATGCTCAGTTTCTCCTGTTATTGAACTTACCTCATTCATTTGTTTGGTGCTCACTCAAGCAAGAAAACCTGCTTCTGATAAGCAACCCAAGTAATCTTCGGTAATGATAATTAACTGGAAATAAGTTTGGAAAATAAACTTCAGAAAACATAATGCATGCATTCCACAGGTATGGAAGGTATGGACATGTTTTTTTCCTTTTTACTTTAATCTACAGTTACAGTTATCACTATTAGAGTTTTATTTTTTTGGCATTAATGGGCTTATGTTCTTAAGATATTATTTTATTTGATATTTTCAAGAAATCAGAAAACATTTTTATTTCTCAGAAAAGATCATTATCTCTCTGATGAAATAAATCAGTGGCTTTTTTGATGGACGCACTTTCATGACAGTGCTGACAACCTTGATAAATGTCATCTGGTATGATCACTTCCATCATACTCAACCACACCTTGATTCCTGGTTGAAGCCTCAGAGAAGATGGTTTTGAGAAAACCTGAGCATATCAAATAATTCATATTCCTTTGATGACTGTCATTATTTACAAGTCCAAAAGGAAAGATTGCAAGTCCACACCAATTTTCATGGCGTGCTTTGTCCATCAGCCATAGGCAAAATGGACATGCTAGAAACGTTAATCCTCAAGCTGATGGCATTTCTTCTAGACGGCTGTCTCCTTGATCACTAACACAACAGTGGCTAATTACTTTTTACCCAAAATGTTGCTGGTTGACAATAGTTTTATCCCAAGTGTCTTCCTGCTTGGCACACATACTTGGCATGAACTTGTAGGAAGATGAGTGAGGATAAGTGGTCTGTGCTGATGACCAGTACTACGCTGCTGATACCTCTCATCTGTGTCTTCTTTAAACCAGCAGTGCATATTCAGTATTCAGATAACATGTAAAGATGGGATAGTTAGCTGAAAGCTCAGTGAACATAAATGTAAGGCAATACCTATGACAAAGACAGAGGGAAGTCATTTCAAAATGTAATAAAAATTATACCCATCTCCATCTGCTGCTGGGTGCTCTGCATTTGTTGTTAAGAATTGATGCCTGAGGGCCCTATTGGATTTCTAACTACTGTTTGACAACTGTATTGCATCAACATTTAGGAATGTGTTTCCTTCACATATGCCAGCCTGAAGATAGCTCTTTACTAGACATCATGTTTTTTACCATCATCAGTGCATTTGTCACTTCAAATTAGATTACTGCAATGTGTTCTACAATATGCTACACTACAAATCACTCAAGAAAGTATACAAGACAGCCTATTTAAAAGTGGACTGCCTTGTAGGGAGGATAAAAATTACAATTGTAATCATCTCTCATTATGAGATCTCAAATTTTATTTTCTCATAAGAACATAGTTGGTATTTCAATTTCTGTTGAATTGTGTGGGATGGTACCACAACAGTCATTAGCAATGTGATTAAACTAAGCATTTTTTGCAGCAATGTTGTAGACTCAAGATCTGATGTATATAACTGATGTCGAAAAAAATTACAGTAGACAATACCCCAATACCCTCTTTTCCCTCCTTCCACTTTTTTTTTTCTTTTTTAGTATCTCTCTCTATGTGTGTATATATAAGAGTTTAAAACTATATATAGCAATTTGAAACTAATTCTGCTACGGACTTCTAAGGAGCTACAGTTGGTTTATAAAAATAAAAAATGTAGGTTCGACTGAAGTTAAGTGTTTTGACAATCTCGCCTGAGATTTGCAAATGTCAATTCTGCAGTAAAGTTACTCTGGTGATATGAATTCTATTGCTCTCATCTACTAATGTAGAAAATGGGGTTTAGATCAGAAAAATCCAATATCCAGAAGAAAAAAAAAAAAAAAAGAGTAAATGAAGAGTGTTCTTACGGAGCAAATTCGATTGAAATCAAAGTCAGTAAGTTTCTTAATCTGTTTATGTGGGGAATAGGATCAATACCAAAACATAATTCAACCATTCCTGCACTAATTATCTCCTTCTACCATTCCTTTCATTGTTTCTTCATCAAGATAATAATGAATCTTCAAATTTAATTGCCAGCTACTGGTTGGATATTGTCCTTTTTACTTACAGACATTGCCTTCTGAGACAATGAAACCGTACACTTCCCCTTGTATTTGTGTAGTCTCTTTCATAACGATTCAGCAAGAAGAAAACTTTTGTGAACTTACTGTGATACTGAATGACACAAGTTTATATTTTAAGTCAATGGATAAATCAGATGCTTTACAAGATACAGCGGAAAGAAGTGACCAAAATAACATTTTCAGGGAACCAACTGTTATCAGAGAAGTGATAATGAAATGGCTGTTTCAACACAACCTGTTAGAAACCTAAAGGGGCATTACTGAAGTGGGAAGCAGGGGATGATTTACCTGGATTATTAGGCATGATTTCAAACCATTCAACACAGTTGCATGTAAAAGGCTAATGCCAAGAGTGTCTTGAGAAATAGAATACAGATTACTCATGCCTTCAAAGAAAAAAGACTGCAGCAACACAAAACATTCTTATGATGAAAAACAGCATAAACATTTTTCCCTGGGGGGGAAGGTTTAAATCAGATTTGGGCCCTACTGTAGAAAATGATCTCACATGGGTGTTAATATAAACAAGAGTTTAAAAATGATCATATATTGAAAGGAGCCATAAATAATGAGGCTCAGTACAGCTACATGAAGGAGGACTCAGATCATTTAAGTACCTGGTCTAACAGATGGCAATTACAGTTCTGTTTAGATTAAGGAACATTAAAGTCAAAAACAAAGGACATAAAAGAATTAGCAGTATGGTTGTTTTCAGCAAGGGCGGGAAATTTTTTTTTATGGTTCAATAACTGAAGAATTGACAACTGATTCTACGTTCTAGGGCGTGGCCTCATACATAACCAGGTGTTATGCAACCAGGAAGATCAAACGCATGCATCTCCCTTAAAGTGTCTTTCAGTCCATTTTAGTGTACCATGGGAGCACACGCACTTTAAAGAAATCAACTACTGCCTGATTTTTTCTTTTACAAAACAACATAGCAAAATTCTTTAGCTCTGATCCTAAACAGGGCTTCCTAGAATCACTGAGAAGTACCACATTTAAAAAAAAAAAAATTAAAGGGTATCTTGAAGAAAAGTGGTTTTCAAAGATTTCGCTATGTTAACTTGAACCTTAAAAATCCATTTCCTGATCTATCTTGACTGAAAAGTCAGGTCAGTTTTCAGTTCTGTTCTCCAGAAGAGGCAGAAAGAAGACTAATGCAGGTCTCAAGTGTTACCACTAAACAAACTTTCTTTCTCCCATGAGCTTTTGAGTGCTTGAATCTTCATCATACTCCTCACTGATCCAAGTTAATTCTCTCAAGAACAACGTCCTCCACTCTTCTGTCTCACATCCTGCTAACTCCTCTCCTTGGACAGACAGGAAAAGGAATATAGTGTGCTGAAGCAGCCTTTCTAATTATTGCATCAATAAACTGAATGTTAGGCAACCTCCTGAAAAGACTGATGTGAAGAATTAAAAAAGACATGTTTCCATTACGTACCCTGTTCCATTTTCAAGAATGTAGCTTTATTTTGATACTGGCTTTTTAGCTATTTGCACCTGAACACTGGGAAAGAGAAATCTGAGTAATTGCATTCCTAACCAATATTTTTTCATCTTGCTTTCAAAATGTGTCTCCAGATTGGGGAAGTTACAGTTCAAAGTTTTAATGCACACTCTTGATAGTTCGCAATAATTTCATTATTATTCTGAATCATCAGCCGCATTTAAACTAGGAATCCCATTTGAAGATTGCCGTGTTTTCTTGAGGCATTGCCTAACTAAATAACAAACACTCCTGCCATATGTAGTTTAGTGTAACATCATGTTTCTTTTTTTTTTTGACATTTCAGCACTTGTTCAATAGAAAATTCAAAAACCACTGCCATTAGTTGTCACAGAATAGACAGTAGAATGAAGTTTAGTTACATTGTGACTGACAGAAGAATTTTGATGTCTTGAATGTCTTTATTTCTAATCTCTCAAATGAAGCACAATTTAAAATTCCACAGTACATCACAGTGCTTTAGTGATTTCATTTATCATAAACCAGCCATGCATTATTTTAAAACACCTTCTATACAAAGCTTTTTAGCACACCTGTGGCTTGAAATGTGACACAGAGTGACATTAGGAGAAAAGAAAAAGCCAATCAGACTTCATATTAAAGTCAACAACTTTAATAGAGTCTGTTTAATTCCTTCCCTGAATCTTGGGATCTAATTCTATCTCAATCTAAACCTAATGTAGAAGACAGAAATCATAATTTGCAGTGCTACATTACAGAAAAAGGCATAGCTTGGTCCTGAGAAAAAACAAATAATCCACATATACTTAAGAGTAGTAAAGGTCACAGTATAATTCCTTTAATGAAAAAATTAAAAGTACTATAAGGGTGAGGAATAAAGATCATGCTAGACCAACATGAAACTTTCAACCTCTAGAAATTCTTGAATGTGAAATTTCTCACTTCCTCATAACCAAAGGATGTGATCTTCTCTTTCCACCTCGTCTCAGGACCTACACAACCATCATTAAAACACCCTAAACTGCAGGGGACACTACTTCAACCTGAAGAGACAGAGTACTTTTATACACACGGTTTTGTTAAGGAAATACAAATCAGCATTTTCAGAAACTCCAACTACCCTTGCAGCATGTATCCTGTGAAAGTAGTACCCTAAGTGTCATATACCTCAAAGACAGTGCTGTGTAGAAATAACACTCTAAAAACCCCCGATGTTGTACCAGCTGCCTCATTGGCTTCCTGCTAGCAGATATCCAACAGATTCTTGCTTTCAGAAAATTCTTTCTAGCATCAGCAGCCACAGGATTCATGAGAGGAAAAGCAGAAAAATGTGTATTTACATAAACCTGTTTCTCCTTCATACTCTTTTTATGCTTCAATACAGAAATCAGACCGTGCACAGAAACCACTACAGAATTTGGAGAAGAGGGTGGCATACTGAAAATGAAGATGATTTTTACTAGGTCTAATATTATTTTCCTTTTCATTGAAGGCTTACAGTACTGTCCCATCTACTCCAATAATACTCAGAAATACAACAATACCGATTAATAAATTGAACACACATTTCATTTTGTAGAAATTATATTTTCTAAATTAGTATTTCTGAGATGCCAAAAAAGTTGTCATTGTGCATAACTGGACTTTCTAGCTTGGGTCCAACAGAATTGAATGGCTAAGTGCTTTTGTTATATCCTGATCTGGGAAAAGATACGTTACACCATCTCTGCTCCTACTGAGGTTCAAAATATATACAGAAGCCATGCATGACAACACATAACTGCTTTCCAGAAAAATGAGAAAGGAAACATCTCCATTCACATGGGACAGCCTGATATTTAGGGATGATAGAGAATACTACACTGGATCAGACAAGGTTCCACCTATGGTCACGTCGAATACTGCAAAAGTGGATTAAAGCTTACCCATACACTTTGGCATACTTGGCCTGGACCTGCACTTTGGCCTCTATCAGTGACTCTTCTACACGTACACAGTCTTTTCTATTGGTAAGTTGTCCTGGTTCCGGCGGGG
>VYZM01015100.1:8294-30730 GCA_013398915.1 Dromas ardeola
TGAGAGCAGAGATGGGAGTGAGAAGTTCTGCACCTGCTGGTTTTTTATAATTTTTTTTCCACAGCTGAAACAGAAGTACATTTTTTCCTTGAAAGGCCTTCCCATTGAAAGAAAAACTTCCTGACAGTCAGGGGTGCTCCTAAATCCTTCCACGTGGGAAGCTTCCAGGCAGCTGACATTTGGCTGTCTGCAACCTTTGCACTTCAAAGCCATTGATCTAGTGGGTTGGTTAGCAGCTGCAGGTACCAGCAGAGGCCCATAATTTTCAAAGACTAAATAATAGCAATTTAGGAAAGAATCACAGAGTTAACAAAAGTAGTTGATCCCCTGTGTCTTAGAGAATAAAGCAGATTTTGTTTCCTACTGCCTTCAAATTGTGCACCTTCATCTGTGTATACACTAGTACTGCTGTGAACTCTACGCCAGGGTGCCTCTCCCAGAGGTTAAAAATTACTTTAATGGTCCACATGGGGCCGTAAATGTCTTCTGGGAAACATCTGGAACTGCCACTGATTTTTATGCGAATGGTACTGAGCTCACCTCTGCTAACCCAGATAAAAAAGCGATATTGGAAGGTACTGATGATCACAGAGTGAGATAAGCTGACTGCAAGTGCAAAATGCCCCAGGACCTTGCACGCACCCACTTACGTGCTCTAAATTATCACTGCTGTGACTTGCTACTGGGCTCGGTTGTTGCTAGGAATCATTGAGCATGACAGAGGGGCTATAGGGCTCTTTTGTACGAAGAAATTTGCCTTTCAGAGACAGAATAGGAATGTGAAGTCGGTGCAACGTAAGCTGGTGGTTAAGAGGCAGACTGTTGCTCTTGTTGAGCTGAAGGGCTGAAACCTGTGATCTTGTGATCAATGTGTCCATGGGCAGAACTGTCCCTGAATCCTCTCTCTACTCATGCAGCAATGCAAACTGATCCATTCCTATTTCTGCAAAATCACAGGCATACACAGAGCTTTACAGATGCAGGACAAGTTTCAGAGAAAACTTGTCTCCTGCAACACAAAGTAAATATTGAGTTTTAGCTGATCTCGTTACTCTTCTTATCATTAAAGAAAATAACACTTCTCGGGGCTAAAGTCCATTTATTTATCCCTGGAGCAATTCCTCTATTAGCGCACCATGAAATCAAGGCCTCCTCAGCTGCTGGATAGACTTCCCCAGCTTTTTCATAATCCCTTTGTTTTTGTCTGGAACTGCTATTGAAAATTCAATAACTTTCTCATTTATATACAAAGAATATGTAAAGCTACCCCCAAATCTAAAGGCAGCTCGTATATCCCACTTGACTTGACTAAGAGAAATATGAATAGCTGGTGTTGATAAATCATAACACAGAATCATGCAGACAAGGAAAACACAGCCTTTCCAGTGCCTCATTGTCGCTAAACTTGATTTGTTAGGCTGCAGTTTCATTGCCTGTCATTAAAATGTCTCATCAGTAGCTTAGATGCTAAGCCTCCCTTCCTATTTTACTCATCTGATAAAAAACATTGCAGAGTATTTTCTCCCTACTGTATTTTCGGCCTTTAATTTTCTATACTGTGAAAGCAGTGTTGGAAATATAAATATTTCGTATACACACATCAAATACTATATCAGAAGGAGAGAAATGGTAATAACTTCAGTTTGTCAAATGAGGAATATGCAGCTTTCCTAAGTAGATTCAGATGTTTGATATATAAATTATTATGACTTGTTCATTTATGCTACTTTAGGATCTTAATCCAGTCTCATCCAAAATAAGACCAACAAAATAGGAGTCTAAAATGCCCCTTATACTGTAGTTTTCTTAAATTTTGCTTAGCAAGACTAGCAGATGTGAGACTCTCGAGTTACTTTCATCCTATAAATACTTCAAACCGACCTACAACAATATTTCTTTCACATTTCAAATTTTAATTGCAAATATAAAGCTCTTATTCTGTATTACTTTAAGTTTCTGTCATTTGCTTAGTATATCAAAATGTTTCAACCAGGAAAGACAATTGTCTTTTGAACATTAAGGGACAAAAAAATTGAACATTACGGGACAAAAAAGCAGAAATGTCACAATGACACACAGCCTGAACTAGATTAATTTTGTTTTGTCATGTCCTAACTAAGAGAACATTGATCTTGAATGAGAATTCATCTTGTTTCAGCCATATTCCCATTTTGTGTCAAACTATGACCATAATCTGTGATAACTGGATGTGATTTCTGAAACACGTNTTTTTCCTTGAAAGGCCTTCCCATTGAAAGAAAAACTTCCTGACAGTCAGGGGTGCTCCTAAATCCTTCCACGTGGGAAGCTTCCAGGCAGCTGACATTTGGCTGTCTGCAACCTTTGCACTTCAAAGCCCTTGATCTAGTGGGTTGGTTAGCAGCTGCAGGTACCAGCAGAGGCCCATAATTTTCAAAGACTAAATAATAGCAATTTAGGAAAGAATCACAGAGTTAACAAAAGTAGTTGATCCCCTGTGTCTTAGCGAATAAAGCAGATTTTGTTTCCTACTGCCTTCAAATTGTGCACCTTCATCTGTGTATACACTAGTACTGCTGTGAACTCTACGCCAGGGTGCCTCTCCCAGAGGTTAAAAATTACTTTAATGGTCCACATGGGGCCGTAAATGTCTTCTGGGAAACATCTGGAACTGCCACTGATTTTTATGCGAATGGTACTGAGCTCACCTCTGCTAACCCAGATAAAAAAGCGATATTGGAAGGTACTGATGATCACAGAGTGAGATAAGCTGACTGCAAGTGCAAAATGCCCCAGGACCTTGCACGCACCCACTTACGTGCTCTAAATTATCACTGCTGTGACTTGCTACTGGGCTCGGTTGTTGCTAGGAATCATTGAGCATGACAGAGGGGCTATAGGGCTCTTTTGTACGAAGAAATTTGCCTTTCAGAGACAGAATAGGAATGTGAAGTCGGTGCAACGTAAGCTGGTGGTTAAGAGGCAGACTGTTGCTCTTGTTGAGCTGAAGGGCTGAAACCTGTGATCTTGTGATCAATGTGTCCATGGGCAGAACTGTCCCTGAATCCTCTCTCTACTCATGCAGCAATGCAAACTGATCCATTCCTATTTCTGCAAAATCACAGGCATACACAGAGCTTTACAGATGCAGGACAAGTTTCAGAGAAAACTTGTCTCCTGCAACACAAAGTAAATATTGAGTTTTAGCTGATCTCGTTACTCTTCTTATCATTAAAGAAAATAACACTTCTCGGGGCTAAAGTCCATTTATTTATCCCTGGAGCAATTCCTCTATTAGCGCACCATGAAATCAAGGCCTCCTCAGCTGCTGGATAGACTTCCCCAGCTTTTTCATAATCCCTTTGTTTTTGTCTGGAACTGCTATTGAAAATTCAATAACTTTCTCATTTATATACAAAGAATATGTAAAGCTACCCCCAAATCTAAAGGCAGCTCGTATATCCCACTTGACTTGACTAAGAGAAATATGAATAGCTGGTGTTGATAAATCATAACACAGAATCATGCAGACAAGGAAAACACAGCCTTTCCAGTGCCTCATTGTCGCTAAACTTGATTTGTTAGGCTGCAGTTTCATTGCCTGTCATTAAAATGTCTCATCAGTAGCTTAGATGCTAAGCCTCCCTTCCTATTTTACTCATCTGATAAAAAACATTGCAGAGTATTTTCTCCCTACTGTATTTTCGGCCTTTAATTTTCTATACTGTGAAAGCAGTGTTGGAAATATAAATATTTCGTATACACACATCAAATACTATATCAGAAGGAGAGAAATGGTAATAACTTCAGTTTGTCAAATGAGGAATATGCAGCTTTCCTAAGTAGATTCAGATGTTTGATATATAAATTATTATGACTTGTTCATTTATGCTACTTTAGGATCTTAATCCAGTCTCATCCAAAATAAGACCAACAAAATAGGAGTCTAAAATGCCCCTTATACTGTAGTTTTCTTAAATTTTGCTTAGCAAGACTAGCAGATGTGAGACTCTCGAGTTACTTTCATCCTATAAATACTTCAAACCGACCTACAACAATATTTCTTTCACATTTCAAATTTTAATTGCAAATATAAAGCTCTTATTCTGTATTACTTTAAGTTTCTGTCATTTGCTTAGTATATCAAAATGTTTCAACCAGGAAAGACAATTGTCTTTTGAACATTAAGGGACAAAAAAATTGAACATTACGGGACAAAAAAGCAGAAATGTCACAATGACACACAGCCTGAACTAGATTAATTTTGTTTTGTCATGTCCTAACTAAGAGAACATTGATCTTGAATGAGAATTCATCTTGTTTCAGCCATATTCCCATTTTGTGTCAAACTATGACCATAATCTGTGATAACTGGATGTGATTTCTGAAACACGTAGCTGCTTTACACGCCAATAACACAACCGTGCAAGAGCATTCTTTTTTATTCTTGCATGTAAAACCAACTCCCTCATGCTTTTCAGATTAAGCATATTATTTGTATTTTTACATTCTGCACAGAACAACCCCTCAATTTTTGCACTTAAAGACAAAGCAAGCAGCAAACTCAATCCTCCCTCCCCGCAGAATTCCCTTAAATCCAGGTATTTTCAGAGACTTAGCAGAGATGGTAAAAGACTGAGTTCTTACTCTTATCCTCACACCAGAAAAGAATCTGAAGGACAGGAAGTTGCCCAATAGATTTGTCTTAAAAGTGGCGTCTACAAAGATGCACAATGATAAAATGAAGGGCCTCTATACCATAGAATCATAGAAACACAGGATGATTTGGGTTGGAAGGGACCTTTAAATGTCATCTACTCCAACCTCCCTGCCACAGGCAGGAACATCTTACTAGGTTAGGTTGCTCGAAGCTCTGTCCAACCTGACCTTGAACACTTCCAGGGATGGGGCCTCCACAACTTCTCTGGGTCCAGTTCCTGTGTCTCACTGCCCTCATCATAAAAAATTTGTTAAGTCCAATCTAAATCTACTCCCTTTCCATTTAAAACTATTGACCCTTGTCTTGTCACTACAGGCCTTGGTAAAAAGTCTTTCTCCATCTTCCTTATAAGCCCCCTTTATAGATGGAAGGGTCACAATAAGGTCCCCCCGGAGTCTCCTCTTCTCTGGGCTGAACAACCCCAACTCTCTCAGCCTGTCTTCATAGGAGAGGTGCTCCAGCTCTGTGACTACTTTTGTAGTCAGAAGGGTGCTAACAGAATACTTAAAAAATTGCTTTTATTGAGCTTCCAGTTGCGTTTATGTCAGTTTCTAATTTTTATATTAGTGCAAATAATTTCTTCACTAATAATTTCTTCAATCCGCCCTAACTGTGGATTTACCTGATAACAGATCTGACAAAAAAGATCAGCCCCCTGGATTTTACATTTTTTCTGTCTGACAGAAAGCTCCTATACATTGATAAAATAAAATACAGATTGCCCAGGAACAGTAGCAGGACAGCTAGTAGAAGCTAAACCTCCAGTAGCCAGTGTACCTTTGTGAATATTTTCTGTATGCAACGCTGACACTGTATCACCTACTATGAGACTTCGCAGCCACTTAAAAACAGCCCTAAAACACACCATCTTAAAACATTAAGGAATTAAATCCAAGATCACATTTGCATTCACATCCTGGCAGTATTTACCTACTTCAGGAATTTAAAGCATATATGGTTATTAAGCATTGACATTGGTTGACAAAAAGGACTAAGAGTGAAATACACTTTTGGGTCAGAGTCAGACTCTA
The DNA here is from genome assembly GCA_013398915.1 of Dromas ardeola. Taxonomy (NCBI): domain Eukaryota; kingdom Metazoa; phylum Chordata; class Aves; order Charadriiformes; family Dromadidae; genus Dromas; species Dromas ardeola. The sequence continues at coordinate 14,025 of VYZM01015100.1, forward strand.
CTAGTAGTGACGGCAAGTACCACCCAAATACTTTGCCCTCTCATGAGTGTTAGCAGCCTTTGGGCAGAGGCCATTAGTCTTGGGATCCAGCCACCCCACGGCCCACGGTCAGCAGCGAGCGCCCATGTGCACCTAGCACAGCCATGCCAAGCTCTCCCCTGCCCGCAGCCAGACCTGAGGCAGTTCCAAATTCACTTCTCAGAGCTTGTTTATGTATGAGTAAACCAGGTTAGTGCAGTCCTCAGAACACATGGTGTCTACTGTACCCTGCGTATGGGGACATTTACCCCAGGGTCAGAGAAAATACCGATGAGCCTTGCTGAAAACCTCAACAGAGTCACCAGGAAAACTGTTTTACTTCTCTGCCTCTGAAGGAGCAGAGTTGTGATAGAAACAGAAAACCTGACTAGTGCTGCCTGGTGATTGCTAAGACAGACAAGCTGCTGCTTCTCTGCAGCAGCATTTGGCTGTAAATCATAAAGCCTCTACTGAAGACATTAATTTATATCTCTTGAAATGAGCCAGCTTATGTGAATGGAATAAATCTGAGGATTATGTACATTTAGAAGGGAGAAAAAAGTTTGCCGAAATAAAGTTGGCTAAGAAGCATCAACAGTAACAGAAGTTATGTTTTTTTAACTAGTGATAGTCTTTTTATATTGGATTTCTTTTTCCAAAAAGCACAAAGACCCATTGAGAAACATGGCTGTTTGAAAGGTTTTTTAAAACAAAAAAGCCATTTTGTGACTACACCATTGAACACTTTTTAAGAAAATGTACTCATTTCCTCTGTTAGGAGCAAATTTACCCTCAGAGGTACAGTTAGGATTCCCTGATAACTCAAAAGCAGCCAAATGTCATTTCACCCTATCAAACAATAAAAACACCTTTTGGTGAGAGATTCTATGCTAGGCTTCATCTCAGAACAGATGATGACGGATGAGTCAAAGGCACTGTAAGTGGAAATGCTGACAGATTGTTAGCAGGAGACTCAAAGATAGCATTTTTGTGCTGTCAGGTGTATCAGACACATGGTGCAGAACATCCTTCTTGTTCCGTCTCACACAGCGGCCGTGCCTGCTCAAAAGTGTCAGTGCTCCAGAGGGATATTTACACTCAAACTAATTCCTGAGTGAGCACAGGGCTGCAGCAGATTTCAGCAGAGGAAGGATATACACAAATATGCAGAAAATCGTAACAAAGTGTTTCACAAATTATTTAATAATGATGATGTTGGGTTTTAGAACTAAAACTATACCAACCTCATCCCAAAGCAAAGAAATTGTTAATTAACTAAGCAGACTTCACACTGTTCCCATAGAGCTATGTAGTAGATTATGATCAGTAACCTAAAGCAAAAAGAAGTTAAACAATAAGCCAAGTCTTCGCAGACAACTGGTCCAGTAATGCTGGTAATTGACCTTGTGGATGAATTTCTGCATCCCCTGACTTAAAAGTTGATTTTTCTGGAGGGAAAAAGTGATACAGTTATAAACTTCAGGCATCTAACTGATCTGAATTGTCCTATGTTGGCCCTTATCTTTCCCTGATTATTACTAGATGTTCTACATCCTGACAGGATGCTCCAAGTTCTTAAAACAGTGTATAGTAGATGGTGTGATCTGCTTCCTAACTGGCTTGAATCCTAGTTCCACTAAAGCAGACACACTGATAATAAAACAAGCACCAGTTCTACAATTACTGAAATGCACTATAGCAATACAACAGCCATGAAGAGCTTTGGTGTTCTCAAAGGCAGGTGCTTGTTTTTTTTAAAAAAGGCAGAACTACCCCGTGCACAAGATGTTCACCATTACCATGGATATATACAAGTATGGCTAGATGTTTGCCTAGAACATTCTCACAAGTGTACTGCTTTGATAATTAGTATATAAAGAGGTGATGCAAATGCATTTTCAAGACTTTTCGTCCAAAATGCAGTCTTCATTGTCTCTAATTAAAGCATTGTGCTTTGGAGAATTGCATCAGTTTATCATTCACTTTTTAAATTCTTTGATCCCGTTTCTTGTTTCTTAATACTGCAGAATAGAAATCTACGTTTCACATGAAGTGGCAGGCACTTAGGTTATGAGTCATAAGGGGAAGACTTCTATCTCTCCCCTTCCTCCCTGTTCCCCAGTCCTTTGCAGAGTTTTGCTGAAGGTCTGAGTTGGGCTTGTTAAAAGAAAATAATGTCAAAGGTTATCATTCCCATGGTGTGCATCCTGTTAGGGCTGTCAGTCCACTTGGCAATGTTTGGAATACTAGGAGCTGCAGAGCATAGTAATTGTACATCATTTTATACCTAGGACAGATGGACATCAAGTCTGCCAGTTGTTGACTAGAGGCACTATCTTTTTAAAATCTTTGTCTGCTATGCTGATCATGGTTTGGTGTGACAATTCTAAGTGCTATTATAATAGAAATTTGAAGCCTAATTTTGCCTTTTGCCTGCTGTTACTCCTGCTTTAGAGCCATTTAATTTACATTTTAAAACACATGTAAGTTTGACTCCCAATATATGACCCCAGGAAAGCAACCAATTATAACACAAAATGTCGGTCTACTTTTCTTTATGTATCTCAGCACAGGCCTGAAGTTTCTGCTTAGACTCTGTTTTACATTCACAGCTCCATTCCTTGCTTTTCAGACCCAGCAGAAAAGTGAGTGCTGCAGAGCAGACGAGTAATGAGAAGCTTTGATAATGAAGTATGAGTCTGGGAGAGGTAATGACACCTCCCTGGCTTCTCTGAGAGATTTCCTCTCCTCCTTTGTACATCTCCATCTCTGGAACTATACAGGTATATTCCTGATCTTACATGTCTTTCAACTGGAAGCAACATTGTGTGGATCTCCATTTGTGGTAGGGGGGAAAAAAAATAAAATCCAATAACCATGATCTAGGCTGCAGATTTCAGTATATTTTCCAGCTACCTTCCCCAGATCCTGAAGAGGTTTTTTAGGTTTCACTCAAGGCTAGCAGAGTTCAGATACTTGGCAATTTGTTTGGGTTTAACATATGAAACACTGAAAAATTCCTAATGCAATTATATTACATTTAAGAAAACTTTATTTATAGCTGTGAGCTGAATTGTTGCATGTGGGAAGGAAACAGAGCCATCTAGAAAGGTTGTAGAGACCATACAGCAAACAGACAATCGCTTTAAACTTGCTGCTAAAAAATCGTGTTTTCACTCCGCTTTTCCTCAGCTATCTTAAATATCCAAATCCTACCTCTATTTTTTCTAACTACAGCAATGCTTTCTGTAAGCAGCCATGACAAAGTTTATGGTATTGACCATGTCATTCCTATGATACTTAAATGTGGTTTGAGATTTTTGAGCCTATAGACCTCTTCCTAACATACATGTGCTGTCAGTGCTAGGGGAGGCACTTCCACACAGTTAGACTAGCTATTGATTTCAGCTTGTTTGCTTCTCTCCTTTCCTGGTGTTAAACTAAACGCTGCTCTGACTTCAAAGAACTTCCAAGCAGGGGCTAGAAGGCCAAAAGTGTTCGGACTAATCTAACCAGTTCAGCTACTCTAAGACTAATGCCTACCTATGTGAGTGAGTGCCAGCATCTCTCTCAGACTATACATCCACCAATCTGTTGAAGACTTGGTCATGTACGTATGGCTAGAATGTCTTTTCCAAAAATACATTTGCTTTTCCAGAACTCTTGCTGTCAGCTGCCTACTTAGAATCATAGAATCATTTAAGTTGGAAAAGACCTTTAAGATCATCAAGTTCAACCATAAACCTAACACTACCAAGTCTACCACTAAACCATGTCCCTTGATGCCACATCTAGATATCTTTTAAATACCTCCAGGGATGGTCAACCAACCACTTCCCTGGGCAGCCTGTTCCAATGCTTGACAACACTTTTCGGTGAAGAAATTTGTCCTAATATCCAACCTAAACCTCCCCTGGTGCAACTTGATGCTGCTTCCTCTCATCCTATCGCTTATTACTTGGGAAAAAAGACCAAGCCCCATGTTGCTACAACCTCCTTTCAGGCATTTGTAGAGAGCAATAAGGTCTCCCCTCAGCCTCCTTTTCTACAGGCTAAACAACCCCAGTTTTCTCAGACACTCCTCATAAGACTTGTGCTCCAGACCCTTCACCAGCTTTGTTGCCCTTCTCTGGACGTGCTCCACCTCAATGTCTTTTCTGTAGTGAGGGGCCCAAAACTGAACACAGTATTCAAGGTGTGGCGTCACCAGTGCCAAGTACAGGGGGACAATCGCTTCCCTAGTCCTGCTGGCCACCCTGTTTCTGATGCAAGCCAGGATGCTACTGGCCTTCTTGGCCACCTGGGCACACTGCTGGCTCATATTCAGGCAGCTGTTGACCAACACCTCCAGATTCTTTTCCACCAGGCAGATTTCCAGCCACTCTTCCCAAAGCCGGTAGCGCTGTATGGAGTTGTTGTGGCCCAAGTGCAGGACCCAGCACTTGGCCTTTCCCCTGATTCTTACCCATAAACACTTGACCCTTTCATCACCATCGTCAAGCTCTAGACAGTCACTCTCTAACATACAGGGCTACCCCACCACCTCTCCTTCCTTGCCTATCCCTTCTGAAGAGTTTATTGCCATCCATTGCCACACTGCAATTATGTGAATCATCCCACCATGTTTCCGTGATTGCAATTACATCACAGTTTTCCAGCTGCGCAGTGGCTTTCAGTTCCTCCTATTTGTTGCCCATGCTGCGTGCATTGGTGAAGATGTACTTCAGCTGGGCTATTGATCCTGCCACCTTTTTTGGTGGAGAAATCCTAATTCCTATGTGACTGTTCTCTGGCACTTCTGTGGTTTCTAACACATCAACAATTGTCTTTGCTGCTGTGTGTTTCTCCATACCCTACCTTCACTGAGATGGCTAGGGTACTATGTGCACTAGTACAGGGACATTTCTGATGTGCTCTAGTGTACTCAGCACATCGTGGAGCAGACTGGAGGACCTCATTAGCACACCGTCTGTCAAACATTGGCATGCCGTCCCCAGGCTTATCTCTAGCGAGCCCGGTTTTATCCCTTTACCACTTCAAATATAAAGCTCTTTCAATGAGCACTGCTAACTCCTGCACAAAAATAATTTTCCCCTTCTGAGACAGGTGTACCGCATCTGTCATCAGCAGGCCTGGTGTCACGTAGATCAACGGCTGATCAAAAAACCCAAAACTCTGCCAGTGACACCAGTCTCAGAGCCACTTATTGATCTTCTGGGTCTTCCTGTTTCTTCCTTCATCATTGCTTGCAACTAGAAGGATAAAGGAGAACACTACTTGTGTTCCTGGTCCCTTAACCAGTCATTAAAGGTTTAGACATAAGCTGCATTAGATCTTCATATATAATAGTCATTAATGTGTTTCTATGAAATCCTCATTATCTGTCATAATTCTTTCCACTCTTTAGTTAGCGTATACTCATTTTTTCTTGGCTGTGCTTGGGACTGTCTTTTTGTTACGTATACATTTGCAATGCTGAATATGATATGCATATTCATGCCTAGATGGGATGGACATGGTACCCTAGCACATATTAATCAGTAATGGTAATCAAATTAATTCTCTAACAGGAAAACGCTCTCTTTGCATATTCCGCCAGGGTTAATGTGCTCCTGNCCTTTCCTGGTGTTAAACTAAACGCTGCTCTGACTTCAAAGAACTTCCAAGCAGGGGCTAGAAGGCCAAAAGTGTTCGGACTAATCTAACCAGTTCAGCTACTCTAAGACTAATGCCTACCTATGTGAGTGAGTGCCAGCATCTCTCTCAGACTATACATCCACCAATCTGTTGAAGACTTGGTCATGTACGTATGGCTAGAATGTCTTTTCCAAAAATACATTTGCTTTTCCAGAACTCTTGCTGTCAGCTGCCTACTTAGAATCATAGAATCATTTAAGTTGGAAAAGACCTTTAAGATCATCAAGTTCAACCATAAACCTAACACTACCAAGTCTACCACTAAACCATGTCCCTTGATGCCACATCTAGATATCTTTTAAATACCTCCAGGGATGGTCAACCAACCACTTCCCTGGGCAGCCTGTTCCAATGCTTGACAACACTTTTCGGTGAAGAAATTTGTCCTAATATCCAACCTAAACCTCCCCTGGTGCAACTTGATGCTGCTTCCTCTCATCCTATCGCTTATTACTTGGGAAAAAAGACCAAGCCCCATGTTGCTACAACCTCCTTTCAGGCATTTGTAGAGAGCAATAAGGTCTCCCCTCAGCCTCCTTTTCTACAGGCTAAACAACCCCAGTTTTCTCAGACACTCCTCATAAGACTTGTGCTCCAGACCCTTCACCAGCTTTGTTGCCCTTCTCTGGACGTGCTCCACCTCAATGTCTTTTCTGTAGTGAGGGGCCCAAAACTGAACACAGTATTCAAGGTGTGGCGTCACCAGTGCCAAGTACAGGGGGACAATCGCTTCCCTAGTCCTGCTGGCCACCCTGTTTCTGATGCAAGCCAGGATGCTACTGGCCTTCTTGGCCACCTGGGCACACTGCTGGCTCATATTCAGGCAGCTGTTGACCAACACCTCCAGATTCTTTTCCACCAGGCAGATTTCCAGCCACTCTTCCCAAAGCCGGTAGCGCTGTATGGAGTTGTTGTGGCCCAAGTGCAGGACCCAGCACTTGGCCTTTCCCCTGATTCTTACCCATAAACACTTGACCCTTTCATCACCATCGTCAAGCTCTAGACAGTCACTCTCTAACATACAGGGCTACCCCACCACCTCTCCTTCCTTGCCTATCCCTTCTGAAGAGTTTATTGCCATCCATTGCCACACTGCAATTATGTGAATCATCCCACCATGTTTCCGTGATTGCAATTACATCACAGTTTTCCAGCTGCGCAGTGGCTTTCAGTTCCTCCTATTTGTTGCCCATGCTGCGTGCATTGGTGAAGATGTACTTCAGCTGGGCTATTGATCCTGCCACCTTTTTTGGTGGAGAAATCCTAATTCCTATGTGACTGTTCTCTGGCACTTCTGTGGTTTCTAACACATCAACAATTGTCTTTGCTGCTGTGTGTTTCTCCATACCCTACCTTCACTGAGATGGCTAGGGTACTATGTGCACTAGTACAGGGACATTTCTGATGTGCTCTAGTGTACTCAGCACATCGTGGAGCAGACTGGAGGACCTCATTAGCACACCGTCTGTCAAACATTGGCATGCCGTCCCCAGGCTTATCTCTAGCGAGCCCGGTTTTATCCCTTTACCACTTCAAATATAAAGCTCTTTCAATGAGCACTGCTAACTCCTGCACAAAAATAATTTTCCCCTTCTGAGACAGGTGTACCGCATCTGTCATCAGCAGGCCTGGTGTCACGTAGATCAACGGCTGATCAAAAAACCCAAAACTCTGCCAGTGACACCAGTCTCAGAGCCACTTATTGATCTTCTGGGTCTTCCTGTTTCTTCCTTCATCATTGCTTGCAACTAGAAGGATAAAGGAGAACACTACTTGTGTTCCTGGTCCCTTAACCAGTCATTAAAGGTTTAGACATAAGCTGCATTAGATCTTCATATATAATAGTCATTAATGTGTTTCTATGAAATTCTCATTAGCTGTCATAATTCTTTCCACTTTTTAGGTAGTGTATCCTCATTTTTTCTTGCTTGTGCTTGGGACTGTCTTTTTGTTACGTATACATTTGCAATGCTGAATATGATATGCATATTCATGCCTAGATGGGATGGACATGGTACCCTAGCACATATTAATCAGTAATGGTAATCAAATTAATTCTCTAACAGGAAAACGCTCTCTTTGCATATTCCGCCAGGGTTAATGTGCTCCTGATCCCTTAGCCAGTCATCCCGAGGTTCTGATGTCTCTTTTGATTGCCCTTGGACTTCTTATTGCAAATTCTTGCTGCCTACATGAAAAACCTTACTTAGTAACGTTCTCGTTCGTGTGGCTCACATTTGGAAAAGGCATGTTATATGCTTGTTTCTTGATAAATGTAATTCCCACAACATTAAAATTGTGTAGCTTAATGTCTGGTAAATAGGACTCCAGATGTCAGATTCTTCTGATGATGTTATCATTACACCAGTGGTTTAGAGAGTGACACTACTGAGCTGGACTAATGCATTTGGACACAAAATCTGGCTTAGGGGATTCCCTGGTTGGTGTAGGCCTGCAGAAATAGCTCTGTGTCATGGCTCAGCAATGAAGCCATGGGCTTGCTGAGAAGTGCAGGTGGTCAGAGGACTCGGTGCTAGGGGTATTCCTGGTGAGGAAACACTGCCTCGAGCCAACACAGCCCTTGGAGAGTGAGAGAAACAAGTCACATGTGAGGCAGCTAGCATTTGCCCATGTTCATCAAAAATTTGAAAAAAAACTACCAATAGTGTTCTAAGTTGTCTACCTGAAAATACCAGCTTAATCTTTTACACACAAAAAATCACTAGTCTAGCTTGCACAGGATATGGTCTTTCTCACTCCTACAAAGACCAATGCAACTTCATGGGTTTGGTGTCAGTTTGCCAGCTATCCAAAACTGGGATATTACAACAGCCAAATTCAAAGCTTGTGTTTCACTTGCTCCATGCACCATGTGTATGGGCATTAGGCATGGGTAGGAGTCGATATTGGCTGCTAATGGTGTGTGAAAATATCAGCTAGCGTCTGTAAGACTGGAAGGTCTTTTGATAGATGAACAGCTTTGATTGGTTGATATAACTGTTCACAAGTGCTTGCTATTTTTCTGAAGTCTTATGCCAGCTTCTAACAATGATTAAAAAATATAATTTTAAAGTTATTGAAAATATGCAGCAGGGTGTTAATGAATAGTTTATTTGTCATCTCTGAAATGTACACATTGTCATGAATATTTTCTTGCTGATTTCTGAATTTGTGCTTGGTTACTGATCAGTCTACAGCAGATTAAATCTGTCCAATCTAGGCCAGGAGTATAGATAGGCTTGTCTCTTTCTCACTCCCAAACTGGTAATGCTCTGTTCACAACAAGAATAATCACCAGTTTTATTAAATGCTGTAATTAAGTGTTATATTAAATTGTATTTTTTATTAAGCAATTATATTAAAATGTATATTAAATTACATTGTGACTAATTCTCTGCAGTGGTCACTCTCTAGTGGAAGCAGCAGATACTTTGGCTAACCTAAAGGGACATGACATAACTCTGGTAGTCTGTTACTCCCTGGAAAATGAGACAATTCGGTTTCTGTAGGAAGAATACCACCACTGGGACTAGGAATGGCCTGAAAATGAAAAAAGTGGTTGGAGTTTTGATTTCCTTTTGTCTTTCAGTTGCATTTTATCTCACTGTACTGAAGTGTTACTGTCTACACTTTAGAGCCAGGAAGAGTGAAGGATGTTCTCTAAAAATCTCCCTGCAAATTAACAGAATTCCTTCACTGTGAATGGTCTGTTTCCCCAGAGACAGTATTTGGAGGTTCACTTACAGATAAAGAATTGTTTAGATGATTTGATTATTGTTCTTAAAACTGCAGTGTTTCATTCTGTATCTTTCAACCTAGAGACAAGTCAGCATTAATGCAGCATTCCCTTTTTATGAATGCAGTTACATGCTCTGTTGTTGACCAAACAACTGACAGAACAAGGAGCCTTTGCATACCAATATGCCACAGCAAAAACAGATCGACAGTTTTGATAACTTCACAAAAACAGATGTGCTCTAGTGTTTTCCCATATAATAGTTAATTATCTGCTTTAATTAGGAAAAAACTCTCTGATTTTGAAGCAAAATTGAGTGTATCTCTTTATCTAGTGACAAATCATATGTAAAACTGACTAACCAGAGAATATCCCAAAATGAGTTTCATTTTGAGACCACCAGGCCATAAGTTCCGGAGGAAAGATACACGCTGGCTGACAACAAAACAATAATAAAAAATTACCAAGAAAAAATTCTCGCCAATGCCTGAGTTAATTCTATTGACATGCATTTAACGAATGCTGTTTACTTGCCAGAAAATTAAACAAATAACGAGCACTACTTTAGCAAATCACTAGCTGGCTCAAGTGTTTTTCATGAATTAATCTTTCTTTTTATGAATGTAAGACAGGAAAAAAAAGGAGATTTTGCAACCAGTAATGACATCTGTGAGCTCCTTCTGCATGTTCTGCAATAGCAAAACACTGCCAGGGACTATAGCGAGGGTCTGGGTTGCCATGCAGCCCAGCAAAACAGCCCCCTGAAAAGGCATGCTGACCCACTTTCAACTACCAGCTCTTGCTGACCCTTTGTTGAGTGAGAGGTTCTTCCAAGTTTTTGTTGTTTTCACCCTTTCAGTTCTCATTTCTACAGGAGCAAGCCTGTCTCTTTCTCCTCATTTCCTTCTTTCTTCCCCAGTATGCATGGAAGAAAGGCAGATTGTTTCTTGTGACCGTCTTTGCTTTAGTTAATTTAAAAAAAAATAAATCTTCCACCCCTTCCCTTGTTAAGAACATGCTGTGGAAGAAATATGGGGTCTCGCCATCAACAAAATTATGATAGAATTCCTTAAGGAACTCAGTCTGATCAGAGTACTTCATCTATGAAAAACCATACTTTAATTGTTACTCTTGGCAACAGTGAAGAATAATAGTGTAATATTATACTAAATATTGCCACGTGCAATAGTGAAAAAAACCTGTTTCAGTCTTGCCAGCAGCGGTGTGCAAACCCCCTTTTGAATTCAGGTTTGGATGTTGTGATTTAATCTAAATCTTTTGCTTCTCCTTCTTCCAAAACCAACAGAGGTTTAGAGAGAGCTGCATTTTTATTGGAACCATTTGCTCAGCCTAAGTTGCCAAAATAATTTAGCTAAAACTAGTGCTTTTATTTGGGTTAAGGTTGATTCCTGAGCTCCACAGAGGTCGAAGCACTTAGTTTGTCTTCCTCTTTTTCAATTCCACCATGGAGTCTACAGCAGAGCTCTGCCAGCTCAAATTGTATTTCCTGAATCCCAGTCCCCCATTTGAGCTTATCTATGTTAGTGCATTTGCACAAGTGGAAGAGAAACCTTTTTTCAGCCCTCTTCCTCACTATTTATCCGCTACAATGCACAGAAAAATGTGTGGCTCCAAGGATTTAAAATAAACAGGCTCCAGTGGTGCAACAACGCAAGTCCTGCTGCCAATGCAGCTACTGCTGGTGTGTTAGTGTGACCTCTCCTTTGATAATGAGTGACAGCTGCTGTGGAATGCCTCACAGGGTGTTTGCCTCTCTTGGGCAACAAGTGGAAAACCATAAAAATATAGAATTTTGGAAGTGAGTTACGGAAAAAAAAAGCTCTACTTTATGCTACTTGAAAAGCGGTGTTTGAACTTCAGATAGATCCAGCAAAATGATAATATAGTCACAATCTCCTGCCAAAACTTTTTAAATCCTGGGAAATGTTTCACCATCACAAATACTGTAATGTTATTGCAATTAAGGAAGTATCCATTTCTCACCATGTATGTGTTTTGTATGGGGGTATGCGCTTGTAAATGGGACAAAACCAGTCTCTTGAATGTCAGTACCTTCCTGTGATGAGGGGGTTCGAGTCAAATAGCCATTTCTAAATCTATCCTCTGTAATAAGAGCCTGGTTTGGATCCAAAAATGAAAGTCTGTGTTTTTTTTATGGTTTCTATTCCATTGCAGCAGAAATGTCATAGGTCAGAATGATATATTAAAGATGCTATATGGTAGCAGTGCCTTGATCTGAAATAGATTAAAGCTAGGCTTCAGTTTTAAAGTGAAACCAGGGTAAAGGTTTGATGGTTCTTGTATATTACATTCTTCTCCTAGGAGATCCTAGCACAAAACAGTTCAAATCTCATCTTAAACGAAATATTGCAGTCTTGGGTGGAATTCTCATGAAAAGAGAACCAGAAATAAGCCATTCTAGGGTTTTTTTTAGATGCAATCCAAACTGAAAGCAGTAAGAATTTAGTGAATGGGAAATCAGAAGCCAATCTGTGTTGAAATACAATGTTGTATGGATTCAAAGTCCAGTTTTAACCCATCCTAAATATATATATCTTATTTAATGGCACAATTGTTTACCTCTGCTTGCATCACAAAAGAGAAAAAAAGTTAAAAACATGTAGCTTTAATACAAATTTACGAGACTGTAGAGAATTTTAGAAACCTACATGACAGCTGACCGGATAGTATGATTGCTGACCCATTAAAAGTCTGGATACCCTAAATCTGACAGAAATCTGAAATATAAATAACGTAGGGCGAACCATACAAAACAGAAATTTGAAAATACTGTTTCGTCATTTTAAATCAAAATTGTCAACAATTCTGAATGTGAACATGGTCTGAATCCAGAAATTGCTGTATCTTCAACTCTACACTATTTTATCAGAATACTAGCTATTCCAGGAGAAATTAAAAACCGCCGATTTACTTAGTTTTCTGCAAGCAATGTATGAAATAGGGATGCAAGGGACTAAAGATCTGGCCAATTCATTTTGTAGCTGCCATTTTTTGGGTTTAGTCATTCTAAGAGGTTTTCCTCATAAAAGAGAAGATAGGTCCCTTCAGTTTGAGCCTGAAAGGTCTCAAAACTATGCACAACATAGGGTCAAACAAACTACTTGAGATTATTGCTTCTTCAAAAATACCAACAAAGATGTTGCCTCTGGGGGCAAAGAAGAAAGGAAGCTCTCACCCTTATAACCAGCCGCATTGGTTTTCCAGTCGTTAGCATTCAGATGTCCTGCACGTGAAGTCCTGACAATAATATGCTGTATGTCTCTCCAGGTCAGAAATGGACTATGAAAAAGGGGAAAGACAAATTCACAGATCAGACATATTTATACCAGAATGTAGGGATACAAGATCATGTAAGCTAAAAAGTATGCAAACCAAAACAACGCACATTTGTCTTCTCTGCTTTATTTTGCTCCATTCAAAAGAATGTGTCTGAATTTTACAGGATTACTACAGGAAATTATTTATACAGTTGGGAGGTTTGCATTAGGCAGACTATAATGATATATGATAATATTCTATTACATAAAACTTAAGGGAAGATGAAGGATTACATTTCACAGAGGCAATTTGTATGACCACCACTACTGTATGTTATCTACCTTGACCAGTGCAAAGGAAAAAAAAGCAAAATGTTGACTTGCTGAAAAGCTCTACTAAATCTTACTAACTGCGTGCTCAAGATGGCAATTCCTTTAGACTTTCAGCTACTATTGAAGCTATTTCAGGTGTTTTGTTGTTATTAATTTGTCTGTTACCCCTGGTCTTGGAATTCACCAAAGGTCTATGTGTATTCTTCAGGAAGACCAAGCAGCCAGCATTGAATCTGAATAGTTACAGAGCAAGTGCCTGATTGCACAGATGTGTATTCNCAAAGGTCTATGTGTATTCTTCAGGAAGACCAAGCAGCCAGCATTGAATCTGAATAGTTACAGAGCAAGTGCCTGATTGCACAGATGTGTATTCCTTTAAGGTATTCCTAATAACCTGTCCACTGGGAAGGTGAAAGAAGATGCTGTTTGCATCCTCACTATGACATTAACACCCATTTATCTTTTAGGACTAGAGCAAATCTTCAAGGATGACAGTTTTCTTGTTTCGTTTTGATCCAGACCAAGGAGAATTTATTTTCTCAGAAGATGATCTAAAGGTGCATGGCCATCATTGGATAATTTTTTCTTTCTCCTTCCAGTTCCTCAGTTTTTCTATCACCTCTAAGAAGACGAATAGTAGTCCATTTAAAAAATGCAGTTTAGTAGAGGGATAAACTAAGTCACTAAATAATGAAGAGGAAAAAAGTACCGTGGTGCAGGACACCAGTCAGTATTATTCTCAGAGTATCATTATTTGCCCGTATTGCACACACTGCCACAGCTCAACTCCACTCAGTTGTAATGATGAAGACAGACCGGAATGAAGTTTATCAGACCCAGCACTGGTTTTCTACACTGTCCAGGGCTAGGCAGTCATTGAAACTCTGGGAAATCTTGGTTCAGTTCCTTAACATGCACTCTTGTGTCTCTCAAACCAAGAAGTCACTTGGGCCAGCAGACAAGTGACCTATTCTCTACACTTATCTTTAAGGCAGGATACTTGGGCTTTGCTTCCACTTGCAGGTAGCAACTACACCAAGGCAACAGCTGTAAGAGTGTGTGGAAGGTCATCTCATGGGTGATTGTGAGTGGGTGACTTTCTGGGTGAGTGGGACATTGACATCACATGCAGTGATTCTACACTCTTAAACTAACACATAGTCAAGTTACTAGAAATTTCAATGAGAAATTTATTTGGGAAGCAGACACAGGGTAACAACAAACATGCAGAAATATCTTGTTCTTCTCCGAGTCCCCCTGACAGTGGAAGACACAGAAAAATCTCACTCATCTCCTGTCTGATGCACAAAAATGAATGTTGTGTGGATTCGCAACCCACACACATTGTTTCACATCTTCCAGAACTTGTTTTGTCAAAAGAATATCTTTTTGGAAATACTTGAGTAATCAGTGCTTTGTGGCGCTTAAATACGGAAGTAGAATCCTGCTTATCCTGTGAGCTGAAATCAAGCTATTAGGACGCAATCAGTGAATACATGCGATAATCTATTAAAAAATGAGCACTTTCTTTTTCATTCAAGATGCATTGATTCAGGTTTTCAGGTTACAGATTTCAGCTTGCACAAGCTGCAGCTTTAGGAGAAGGCAGTAGGGATGCAGAAGTTATTGCAAACCTGCAGTCAACTTATTTGTAGAAAAACTTGCTCCTAGCCTATCCTCTGTGCGGGTATTAACCAATGGAAGCTCACCTGTTTTGGTGGAATTACTGAAAATTAAAATGATTTTCAGAACCATGGTCTGTAATTCCGTACAGGAGAGGAGGACTTGGAACATATAGGATATTCACTCACCTATAACTGATTTTTACACATTTTATTTTCCAATAGCATTATAATCCATATGCTTGAAAATAGGAGTTGCCTAAAAATGTCAGACTCCTTTCATGTAACAAGATTGTAAGGAATAATGCAAAGAAAGTGACCAAACCATTTAACTATACATATTTTTCTTGTTTCCTTTGCAGTAATATGATTTTAATTCTGAGTGTGTCTGTTCCATTGCAGAACATTTCCCAGCAGGTGTGCGTGGACCATGGGTATGCTGATGTAACCTAGCACCTTTCTACCTACAGCTGTGACACCACAGGAAGCGTCATGTCAACACAGAAAGGCCTGTCTATGCTTGTTGTTGAAACAGGAAAAGGAGATGGAATAATCTGAAGAAGGAAGATGATTTTTATGTGAATCTCTTACTAATTGTAGACAGAATTTTTTGCAATTTCTTCCAAGCTCTATCATTTCATGGCCATTCAATATTTTTTTTTGTCTACAAGATATAAGGCTATTTCCAGGTTTAAATTATTCTGTTATTTTAAGAAAAGCTGTCCCTGAGCCTTTATTAAAGCATTAATATACCCATAGATACATTTCTTTTCTTAAAGTGGAATTTCTCACACTAGACAGTTGGACTAGAATGACGGTATTTGTTTAAACAGCTGAGCTGGTAAAAATGACTGGAAAAAAAAAAGAAAAAAATTGTCACGGAATGTAAGGAGCATTAAGGGCTTGTAAGATAGGGTATGCTTGGACAGTCACGTAACATGCTTCAAGAAAAAAATCAATATGATTTTATACCAGCTCAGGAATTTCACTGGGAGCTGTGTAAAATCTTAGAAAAACATGTTTCAAGCCTTCAGGAAGACCTCCAGGAATCCCAAGAGCTGCATTCTTTATAATCTGGAATCTAAACAATCTGTTATTCTATAAAGCAAACTGTCTGTGCTACTGGTGAAAAATAAGGCACTAAAATACTTCTCTCAACTTCTAGAGGAGAGATTCAAGGTAGGGCACATTCAACTGTTTATTTAAAGAGGAATGATGGATCTAATGGTGGTTCTAACTATGCATAGCTAAAGGATCTAAAGATGTAGCAGTCTTCATTTGATAATACTAACCGGTCATAAATTGGACTTAGTCACTCAGTCAGCAAGTAATATTATTTCTCAGAATCATGGTTTACTTCTACACCCCAAAATCATGGCAGATATTGAAAACGGAGCCATTCACTGTTGTATCTAACTTATCTAATCATAAAAATAACATAAGATTTCTGGGGCAGAAAACCTGATCAAAGGTCTGATTTCCAGGACATGCATGACATGGTATATAGTTAAATCAGTCTGTCTCTTATGCAACCTCCAAATCTACTTGCTTTTAGTTCATAATATTTTTATGTTATACGGGAATGGCAGTTTGGGCATATTTATATCCAAGAGATTTAACAGCATAAGAACAATATCCAAATGAATTTCTGTAGCCTACTCTAGGACCTTCACTATACTAAGAATTGGGCTATTGCCAGGTTGAAATTTTTGCTCTACAGTAGACACGTCATTTAAAACAAAATAGGTCTGCAAATTGTTTGCCTATAGTTTTTTTTTTTTAGAAACTTTTACAAAGAAGAAAAAAGAAAAAAAAAAAGAAAAAGAAATTGGAACGATGTCAAAATAGCAGTTCATTTGGAGAAAGAATAGGGATTGTTTTGTTCTGTTTTTTTAAACAAGATAGTCTAGCAGCCAATTTTAAAGCATCTGGAAAAATCACAGAATTGGTCAAATATTTGTAAAACATGTCAAAGTTGGATCCTAAGTGAGTAAACAGTTG
>VYZM01015105.1:0-26714 GCA_013398915.1 Dromas ardeola
CCCAGCAACAGGACAAGAGGCAAAGGACACAAACTGGAAGACAGGAAATTCCATCTGAACATGAGGGAAAACTTCTTTACTTTGAGGGTGACTAAGCACTGGAACAGGCTGCCCAGAGAGGCTGCAGAGTCTCCTTCTCTGGAGATCTTCAAAACCCACCTGGACGCGATCCTGTGCAACCTGCTTTAGGTGAACCTGCTTTGGCAGGAATTTAACTAGATGTTCTTCGAAGGTCCCTTCCAACACCCAGCATTCTGTGATTCTGTGATTCTGTGATTAGCTATCAAGGCTAAGAAGAGGGACATAGTGTAACTAAGTCATCTGGCACACAGAGTTAGTTTTTCTTGTAAGAATGGTCTATAATTTGTTTAACGTAAATAAATTAACTACTTTTGCAGCTGAAACTGTATATAAATTGCTATTCTATTGCAGGACACTGTTCTGGAGCATTAAATTAAAAAAAAATAAAATCATGCACACACTCCTAAACAATCCCCATGCTTCCTCTGCAGTTCAGGACCATTTTCAAGCATCCATGAAACAGGAACAGTTTCAAGAAATGTTAAGAATTTCAACAGAAGGTGTCAAAAGTTGCTATGTCATGGATAAAAAGGAAAAGGAATTACTGCCAAAATTTAAATGTTAAATCCTTAGAACAAAGCATCATTTTAGAAAAATGTCTGTGTTTGATATTTCCACCCCATCAATGAGCTCATTGCTGAGCTCAGGTGTTTGCATTTCCTAGATGTCCTTATCTGTTGTTTACACAACTCCTGTGAAGGGTTTTACAAGAGGTGCTGAATCCCATGAGCATCAGGTCCAGGTTTCCTCCTGTCCAGCTGCTGATGCCCAGCCCAGTGTCCCCTGTGACCTGGGGATCTCTGTCTATTAGAAATAATAGACCTAGATTTGATAAGCTTTGGTAGAGTATTGTAGGCATGAAGACGATAATATTTGTGCTGTGGAAAGTAGTTAGACAGTAATTACAGATTAAGCAGAAGCAGAAAATTAGGAAGACCAAAGCTATAAAATGGGGTGGAATCGGGCAAATTAAATAAACAACATATATACATTTGAACACTCAGGATATATTTTTTTCATATTTTTCTTCTTGTTTGCCTTCTCAGTTTAGACTAAATTATCAAGCATGAAGGACTTTTATAGCGCTTAGCTCCCCATGTACTTATACAGATGCAGCTAAACTCATGCAGTAAAAATGTAAAGTAATGTAAATACTCCATAAAAAATACAAAGAACTGACTTTTAAATTTCTTTTTTTCTCCCAGTTCTTTGAAGGGTGTCAGACAGGTTTCTCTCCAGATATATCAAGAGGGAATTCATGGAAGAGTATGAAAAAGAAAAACATTTCTTATATATACTTTTTCTATTTTGCTACCTATAGCAGACATATTTCATGTGTATAAACAAGCCTAGAAGAGCAATAATTGTAAGAAAGAGTTTGAATTGTAATCATCCATAAATGAATTTCGTGTTTAGTTAGTTTTTAGTCATGGGGATTCCACAATATAAGTAACTGGCACTGGGAGAAAAGTTAAATAAGAAGTCTTTTCAAGGGTTCTGCATATTGTTTATTCCCATTGGACGAAACAGTACCGGTGACAAACTTGCCTTTTTCTTTTTTCCTGGGATTTTCCATTTTTTAGAGTCTAGATATTTCTTTAAAACATATCAATTAGAAAATTTAATCACTATTAAACACCAATTATTCCAAAAGCTTTATTTTTCATCAATAAACAGAAGATTCTCTTGTCACTGCTGTGGTTTGAACAGTGTCAGATTTTATTTAATGCAAGTGTGAATATGTATGTGATTTTCTCTGCCTCCTGTAAATTTGCCTGCCTCGAACTGTTATTCAGTAGTGAAGCCCAAACTGCACAGTTTAAATCTGTCTCTGATATCCATACATTATTTCAGTTACCTGTCACAGAAGAGTTACATTTTCCCACTTTTTATTATTGGCAAAATTTCAAATATAAAGAATACAAAGAAAGATTGGTGTGTTGTCTTTTAAAAAGATTGGTTATCGTATTAATTTCTGCTGTAATAAACATCATTAGTCAATTATTCAAACCTTCAAACCAGTACATATCTCAATCTGACTAGCCTTACTCACAGGAGACTTGATAAAGCTATTTCAGTAAAGAAAGCAGTCAAAATTAATTTCCAGATAATCTGTTTGGGATTTCTGTCACACATGTTACCTTAAGTTTTTCATATTTTACTTCATCTTCTTATCATATGTGTAGTATGAACTGTAATCTGGTGCTTTAGAAGGGCAATCAGGAAAAACTCAGGCTCAAGATGTATACGTACATTAAGTCCAAGTATGTATGCGTATATACACAAGCACATTACACTGAAGATATGTTAAAATGTAGAACTTGCTGAATTACCCTGAAATATGCATTCACTGTATTTGTTATGTTGTTTGTTAGAAATTTTTTGATTAATAAGATAATAACAAAGTTAATTTTAAATAAGACAGTAAATTTGGTAAAATAACACAAAATTTAATATTTGGCAAAAAAAAATTATTATAATCTAGTTGTGATTGAAACGAATGCAGATAAAATAACCAACATTAGTTAGGACCAGTTTAATTTAAATTTAATCTCATAATCAGGAAGAGAATTCAAGGTACAGGAAAAAGGCCTGAGGAAAGAGGGAGATGTAGGAAAATTAAAATCAAATAGCTAGGACTGTAAAGACTTTAAATTCAAAGGAAGTGTTTGGCTGTCTTCTCATTTATGTGAGTATATGCCATGGTAGCTATGCAAAGGCAGCAGAGCACGCTTGTAAAACCTACAAGGATCAGAGCAGAATCAGAACCAGGTGTTTTTATGAATATCAATTCTTAAATTATCTCTCAGAACTATTTCAGCTTTCAAACCAGAATGAAATTTTGCCTCTATTTATACCCTTTGAAACCCATTTATACCAGCAGCCTTTGACAGTGTTTTCAATCAAAGAACTGCTACTAGTGTCCTTTACTGGGGCAAGCATTACTGGTAAACATTCTTATTTAATGAATTTTGGAAAATTACATTTCTTTACAAGTTCTTCTTTCAGACATTACTGATTACACACATCATCAGGATTATTATTTTTTTAAAACTACCTCTTAAGAAAAAGCTTAGCATATACTTATTCCAGGTAGTTAGATGTAGGAATATACAGACATACATCTACAAATATAGAATAGAATAGAATAGAATAGAATAGAATAGAATAGAATAGAATAGAATAGAATAGAATAGACCAGACCAGACCAGACCAGACCAGACCAGACCAGACCAATTCTATTCTGACTGACCAATTCAGGGCTGAATAAAAATTAAAGCATGATGTTAAGGGCATTGTCCAAATGCCTCTTAAACACTGACAGGCTCAGGGCATCAACCACCTCTCTAGGAAGTCTACTCCAGTGTTTGACCACCCTCTCTGTAAAGAAATGCCTTCTAGTGTCCAGTCTAAACCTCCTATGGCACAGCTTTGAACCATTCCCACATGTCCTGGCACTTGATACCAGGGACAAGAGACCAGCACCTCCATTTCACTTTCCCTCCTCAGGAAGCTGTAGAGAGAAATGAGGTTGCTCCTCAGCCATCTTTTCTCCAAACTAGACAAGCCCAAAGTCCTCAGGTTCTCCTCACAGGACACTCCTTCCATTCCAATCACCATCTTTTTTCCTCTCATCTGGACACATTCAAGGACCTTAACATCCTTCTTAAATGTTAAGAACTCCACGCAGTATTCAAGATGAGGCCGCACCAGTGCTGAATACAGCTGAATACTAGCTGCTTATGCGTATAAAATTTACACTAACTTAAGCTTGCAAATATTCTTCATGTAGAAGCTTCAGTGATTTCAGGAAGAGCTGAAATGTTTTAAGAGAGGCTGCTTTCTGTGTGATACAAATGTAAATTCTCAATCACTGTTAAAAGTTTCAGGAATGTTTTCAATTTTTTCTTTTTAGCTGTAGATACAGAATGGGCTGTATTGAAAGCCCTGCAAGGTCAGCTAATGGCCTTCCAAAAATGCAGACCTGACTGTCCATGAATCTGTAACCTGTGGTCAGTTTTGTAAGGCTCATCTGTCTGTGACCCATGTCCCAGTTTTATGAAGAACAATTGTGTGATTGTGGAGGAGCAGTTAAGGTTAACACTTCTTTACCTGATGATGCACAACCACTGGAGAACAGATTGTCATATGAGTGACTATATTAATTCTTAGCCTGTTAATCTGTATGCTCCCAAACATTTACCATACCTGCTAGGTAATAAATAATTGTATGCTCATGAATTGTATACAGAGAAAGCATTACAAGGCTGTTTGTTATCCATCAAAAGCTGACTACCTCTGCCTTGACTGAAAAATTGGATTGTATTGCATAATTTTATCTTGGGGTCACTGAAACAGGCATCAGTTTTCATGCTGTCACATGCACTGTTCACAAGTACCTCACATGTACCTCATAGATGACTGACATCATCTGCCTGGACATATGCAAAGCATTTGACACTGTCCCACACGACATCCTGGTCTCTAAATTGGAGAGGCATGGATTTGACAGATGGACCACTTGGTGGATAAGGAATTGGCTGGATGGTCATACTTGAAAGAGTTGCAGTCAACAGCTTGATATCCAAGTGGAAACCAGTGATGAGTGGCGTTCCTCGGGGATCAGTACTGGGATCTTCTGTTCAACATCTTTGTCAGTGACTTGGCCAGTGGGGTTGAGTGCACCCTTAGCAAGTTTGATGATGACACCAGGCTGTGTGGAGTGGTCAACACATTGGAGGGAAGGGATGCCATCCAGAGGGACCTGAACAGGCTTGGCAGGTGGGTCTATGCAAACCTCATGAAGTTCAACCAGGCCAAGTGCAAGGTCCTGCACCTGGGTTGGGGCAATCCAAAGCACAAATACAGGCTGGGCGCAGAATGGATTGAGAGCAGCGCTGGGGAGAAGGACTTTGGAATGCTGGTTGATGGGAAGATCAAGGTGAGCTGGCAATGTGCAATTGCAGCTCATGTGGCCAGTCGTATCCTGGGCTGCATCAAAAGAAGCATGGCCAGCAGGTTGAAGGAGGTGATTCTTCCCCACTGGTCTCGTGAGACTCCACCTGGAGTACTCGGTCCAGCTTTGGGGTCCTCTGCATAAGAAGGGAATGGACCTGTTGGACCAAGTCCAGAGGAGGGTCACGAAGATGCTCAGAGGGTTGGAGCACCTCTCCTATGAAGACAGGCTGAGAGAGTTGCGATTTTTCATCCTGGAGAAGACAGGGTCTCCAGTGAGACCTTATAGCAGCCTTCCAGTATCTGAAGGGGGCTTACAAGAAAGCTGGAGAGTGACTTTTTTACAAGGGCATGGAAGAGGGTAGATTTAGGTTAGATATTAGGAGGAAATTTTTCACTATGAGGGTGGTGACACTAGAACAGGTTGCCCAAGGAAGTTGTGGATACCTTGTCCCTGGAAGTGTTCAAGGCCAGGATGAATGGGGCTTTGAGCAACCTCACCTAGTGGGACATGCCCCTGATCATGGCAAGAGGGTCAGAAAGTCCCTTCCAAGGTAAACCATTCCAGGATTCTATATGTCCCACAAATCCCCTTGAAATTTGCCTGTGTGTGTGGGAAAGAAGGATTCATCTCACATAACTTCAGTCATAAAAGTAAACGTTTTAAATTAGCCACCCTAGGTTACTTGTATAGTAATAGGGGGGAAAAAGACTCTCTCAAAGGGTAAATCAACACATTATAAAACACACTTCTGAAAAAGGGTTGTATGATTTACTGTCTGGAGAAGCCTTCTCCATTGATCAAAAAAGGACAGTAGAAGACAAGATTAGAAGTAGAGGATTAGAAGTCTGAATGACAGCCGTCTAATGTGAGGCGAGATGAGTAATACCGTGGGAGCACTAAACATGTAGATGAATCACAGAATCGGGAATTTTGGCAACAGGCATGAATTCTAATCTAAGCTACTCAGACAGCGTAAATGCTCTCCTTGTCCTTCAATGGCAGTGGGAAAGAACAAGAACATTCAACTATTGGTGGGAATACTGTTAGAGCGTGAAACTCTTCAGCTATGGGTTCCTCAACACTAGGATTTTAATTATGCTCTCGAAGTTCTCAACACCTTATTCTCTAATAAATTACTCTGTAATAAATACAATTGTAGATAAATGTATGTGTATGTATAACGTGCCTCTTTCAAAAACTCATGTACACACACAGCTAAATGTAATTAAAATGAAAGTTCCTGCTTCCTCTTAGTTTTAGCAAAATTAAGTAATAGTTCATCAGGAGTACCTAATTATATAAAATACAACACAATGTGTCTTTAGAAAACTGCGTATCATATACTTAGTTCACACTTCTATGACAGCTAATGAAATACAATTTAATAGCCTTTTTAAATGAAGAAAAAAAAAATCTATTGAAGTTTCCTGATTTTGATTTTCTAATTGGTTGCAGCTCATAAAAAGGAGCTACCATAAAAAGAAAGTAATTATCTAAATTTTTATAGGAACATTGAGAAGTATAACAGACTATTCAAAGGGATGTTATTGAATTCTTTTACTTCAGATACTCCTTGGAAAAATATCATAGACATGCTACCATTGTATGTTAAATCTTCAGAAAAAAACTCCTTTAAATACTTCCAATATTTGTATGATTGTATCAGGCTTTTTTTTTCTCTTTTTTTTTTTTTTTCTTTTTTGTAGATGTGAAGCTAGATGATTGAGAAGAAAATATTTTTCATAGAAGATGAAAAAAATATTATTTTAATTTCTTCTGTGTTTTTTAAAAGCTTAGATTATATTTCAACTCTGTTGTGGTTTAATCCCAGCCAGCATCTAAACTCCTAAACCCCACATCGATGTTTGCTCGCTGGCCCCACAGCAGGAGCAGGGAGAGAATCAGAAGGGTAAAAATGACAAAACTCATGGGTTGAGACAAGGTAGCTTAATAGGTAAAGAAAAAGCTGTACACAAAACAAAGCAAAATAAATAATTTATTCACTGCTTCCCATCAACAGACAGGTGTTCAGCCATCTTCAGGAGAGCAGGGCTCCATCACACTTAACCTTACTAGGGAAGACAAACACCGTAACTCCAAACGTCATCCTCTTTGTCCCCCAGCTTTTATTGCTGAGCATGACATCATATGGTCTGGGATATCCCTTTGGTCAGCTGGGGTCAGCTGTACCAGCTGTGTCGCCTCCCAACTCCTTGTGCACCACCAGCCTACTCGCTGGTGGGGCAGTGTGAGCAGCAGGGAAGGCCTTGATGCTGTGTAAACACTGCTCAGCAATAACTAAAACATCCCTATGTTCCAATACTGTTTTCATCAGCAATCCAAAACATAGCACCATATGAGCTACTATGAAGAAAATTAACTCTGTCCCAGCCAAAACCAGTACAAACTCCTTTAGGTAAACAATCCTCATTTAAACTCAAGATTTCTATTTAAGATTTATACACTCTTAATTTTCACAAATGATTTTGTGATTAGGCAGCTTTTGTCTTTAAATATTGGTACGCTCCAGGACTAGTAAATATTTTAAAAATTATTTTTAAAAAATCTATTTATATTATGACAACTGATATCCTATGATAAAGTTAAAAAATTACTTTTCATGTAACTATATTATAAAAAAGGAACTTTTGTAAACTATTTATATAAAAGGTTGTGTTGTGTTGCTTTTTTTGGTTTGGTTTAGTTTATTTTGGCTTTCCAATATCCTGAGCAGAACTTATTTTGAGCTCAGCATTGTTCTCAGTGGTGATGGTTTGGATATCTACTCTAGAGTAAGTATTAGCTTCTTCCTCTAAGACACTTTGTAATATGCTGTTGGATTTCGGACTAGAGCCACAGCTTTTGAGATAGGGTATTGAAATTTCCTACTCCCTGATATTTCTTCCCCTGTGCAGGCTTAGCCTGTAATCATGAAAACATGATTCAGGCAAGCAGAAGTCAGTAGGATACATAGGTATTATATTCAGTAGTTTTGCATACATACTCAAGTATTTTTTTTCTCAGAACGTATTATTCATATAAAATCATGACACCAAATATAACACTTGGTTTGCCAATATTTGTCTTTATCTGATAAATTATTTCTTTTTGTTTGTTTGTTGTAATCTAAAAGTGTAATCAAACAGAAATTAAAGGTTGCCTGCCTCATACTTCCAGACATCACTTATGTCTATTTTGTTGATAAAATAATTCCACTAATAAAACCAGAAATTTTTCTTTTCATCATGCTATAAAGGTTCAAAAGCACCCATGATGCTAAAGACTTTAAGATCCATTAGCAACTATCTTCTAAAATGGTCTGAAACCTCACTACAGAGAATGGAATGATGGGAGCAAGGGCAGTCTTGCAGAAATTCTAGGTATCTTGAAAAATCTGCAAGCACAAGGAGACTGCTGGCTTTTGAGATCCCTTTAGTGACAAAGACAGTTCCAGCAGAGATCTTGTCTAGAACTACTTCAGAGTAAATCATTATGGAGCAAATACACTGTATGACTTAAGAAGGAAAGTTGAGCCCTGAAAATAAAATAAAATAAAAAGTAACCATATATTTCATTTCATATTAGTACATGCCTCCTTGTGCATGTAAATTATTATGGGGATACTTGCATGGGCCATCTTTGGTGAAAGGCCTGGGATAACTGCAACTGTTAAGATGGGAATATCAGTGTAGACAGTGTGGAGCTGGGACACCCCCACAAAACTGCTAAGGAAGCATTTGAACAAAAATGATTGTGTTAAAGAGGATGACGACAACTGGATTAAAGAGTAACCAGGGAATTACAATGGGATTTTTAAAACTAAGGAAGCACAAGCTTGAAAAGTACAGAAGAAGGATGGAGATTTGTACCAGAGGGGAGAAAGATCAGGTAACAGAGCATGGTCCCCACAGTGGCCACAAACCCTGTCGGAGGTCAGTCAGAGAGGACTCATATGTGTGTGCATCTGTGTGCGTGTGCATGTCTGTGTGTGTAACGCACTCGGCCTTTGAGGGAGGTGTGCACGTAACTCAGAAGGGGAGCAGGATGGGCACTTCTGGGGATTAGTTATTGAGGGGTGTTCAGACTTTTCTTGTCATATGAATTAGCAATTTGGAAGTGTCTAGTACTGCAGTTTATTTGTTTTACTGCTCATATTGATCTGCAATGTACAGGTCATTGACTGCCAGTTAATTATATGTCTGAAAAATTGATAAACCACTTTAATCTATTCCAATCAATTTCAAATTAAAATCTTCTTGTTTAGCTACTTCTAGTAAGAATACAAACTAGAACACTGAACTGATACGTTTGGCTGCTGTATTCATTAGTGGCAAAGAGTCAATGACACAAAATATGTCTAATCACTCTACATTACTTGATGGGATCAACCACTAAAATGGATAAAGTTTAGGTGGAAATTACTTAACTTTTCTTATTTTACTGAAGGAATTCTAATCTGGAATTTTCATTTCCTCTCTGGCATGCTCAAGAATCTATTCAATGCTATAATGAAAAGCTGAGATTTCCATCAGCTGAAGCACAATTTTGTAAAGTGAAATTTTTCAATTTTTCAAAGCAGTTCTGAATACAAACACCAGTTTTCTTATTTTCCAACACCTTTTGGCTTTATGATGAATTTGAATTAATAAGTAATAATACATATGCTCCCGGGTATTTGATCACCTCAAGTTCTCAGATGTTTTCTGAGTTAAACACAACGGCAGTCAGATTTTTGTAGAACAATTTTACAGATATGTATGTGTCACAGCTGCCAATTCTGTATAAAAACAACAGTGGAATATTCTTGGTTTTAATTTGTTGAAATGTTGATCATAAGATAACAAACTGCTTGGCCTCAAAATATATGTAGCTTAGGACACCTATTTTCCTTCACGAACAGTGCAGTTCTTATCTGGGTATCATCTATAAATACTTTAACATTTACAGTCCATAAAATGCTTCTGCAGTGTGATTCTCTCTTCCCCTAGGAGGTATATATTTCCATGCGTTGGATCACATTTTCTGTTGGTAAGATTACAGAAAAAATTGATACTAAATTTACAATCCATACATAAAACTAATAAGGACTTGGAATTTGGTCACATTTAATATTTGTTGCGCAGCCAGGAATTTATCACCGCTTTAATTTTTAATACTGTTCTTTCTGGTTGTTTTGTTTGTTTGTTTGTTTGTTTTTGTTGGTTTTATTTTTTAAAGTACAGTTTATGTCTCTGGTAACTTATTTCAAGTCTAAAGAAAATCCATTCGTAATATTTGTTATATTCATATTTGTTATACTTGTTTCTTGACAGAGGAGCCCCTATTCAAAGCATTATTAAACCTCCTTTATGTTCTGCATATCAAGAATTGTGCATCTTACATGTTAAAGCTTTGGACATGGAAATGCCTCCTTATAATACCCACTAGTTTATCAAGTGTATTTTTTCCCCTCTTTCTGTCTTGATAGCAGTGTGTATCAGTGACAAATAATCTTTTCATTATGAAAATGTCTTAGCTTTGTTTTATCAAGATACAGTTTTCAAAATGTCCATCCATTGTATCTTTAAAATAATATCTTCTCCTGTAACTTAAGTTAAACTAACAAAATTGTAATTTAACTTGTCCTTAGACTTTTATTTAAAAAATGGTGTTACACTGTTCACCTTCCTGTCTTTCAGGAAGTTGCATGTACTAAATTAGCATGATAAAGGGCCATTAAAAGTCCACTCAATATTCTTCTAGTTAGTCATAAGTCTCATTTGTGCTATCTATCTAGTCATCTTGCCACACAAAACATCATACAGTGTTACATTTACTTTAACAGTTCCTGTTTTGTTATCTGAAGTTTGCTATTTTATTTTCCTATCAAGCATTCCCCCAAAGAACAACTATCCAGCCCCCTCCCAGTGTTACAGACCTGCTCAAACTGCAGAGAGCTTACAAAATAAGGCTCAAGAACTCTTCAATTAGGACTCGGTTTAGTTTCACAGAAAATGTACAATCTATAGCAATAACTCCTATACAGTGTTTCTCAGTGATCTGATACTTTCCTGCAAGGCATAATGCAAGCAAACCCATTAGATATAAAGCAGTAACTCCTCATGTGACATTTAATAAAAATTGTTTATGGTAGAATCTATCAAACTTGAAACATATGCCTTATCCTGATCCAAATCAATCAATATTTTTTTTAATAGTCCAGAAAATAGATTGTATGAACTGAAGATATACGGGTGGGATAAAATCAGTTTATTCCCTCATTATGACGGTTATCAGCAGGTATAACATCGGTAATACTTGCTACATTATGACACGACATGCCCCATTATGACACTACTTATTTTAATAAAATAAAATAATCAAGATCATAAGCACTACACTTTAAGCAATATAAGACTAAGCTGCTCTACTCTATTTCTACAATTTTAGTTTAAAGTTTCCTGTCACAGGTGTCTAAGCATTGATATAAATGTAACTTGGAGCTTTTGTTATGAACAAAGAACAGAGCAAACTCGAAGCAGAGGCAGCAGTGGACATGAGGGGAGAGAGGTGCTCGCTTTACCTTATTTTTTCACTGTCTCACCTCCTGCGTCATAGATGTTCTCACAGGAAAGCTCTGGACACATCTAGGTTTTTAAACTTAACACTTCCTGTTCTCTAGCCCCAAACATAGCTGGCACAGGCTGACTGTGGCTACACTCTAAAAGTGCTTTAGCATGCATGACAGTGTCCACATGAAAACTATTGGCATGGAAGGATGCCTGCCCTGTGCCTGGCTCCCACACTCTGCTTGGAAGAACACTAGCTGTCCTGGCCCAAAGTTGTGATGGGGAACAATCTAATATTTAAACATCCTAATATTTAAAATTCTTATTTCTACCAACAAGATTGTACTAACATAACATTAAAATGTTATAATTACATTTTCTGTGTCGATACTGGTGTTTGTCCCTTGCATCACCATGTCTGACAAAATACAATGCTTAATCTGTGCAGGCAGATATGAATTTATTGTGCTATGAGCCAAGTGTTAAACTGAAAATCAGCTGAAACCAAAATATTCATAACTACAGCTAAGATTTTGGGATATTGCTGCTGGATATTTTTTCTAAGAGCCAAGCTAAGAAGTCTGCATGGCGCTGCCTTGTGTTTAAAAAATAAATCCCCTCTTCTGGAGCTAACATGGAAATATCTAACATAAAGTTAATTGTACAGTTGATCTTCTCTGATCTCTGATGAACCTCCGGGTGCACTTCTTTCTCAAAAATAATTTTTTCTTTGTGGTCAACATGCTTCACCAGGCAACTTACTGCTGCTCTGTATGTGCCAGATGACAGACTGGCACTGATGTTTGTGCTTGAAGAAAATGAAACTGTTACCTCATCATGGAGTTCTCTTGATCTTACTTCTTAAATTGTAAGAGGTCTTTTTAGTTTTAGAAGCCAGTGATCTCTGAAAAAGAAAAAAAAACAAACAAAAACCAATGAAAAACCAAACAAACCAAAACACAAACAAACATTCATCCTCAAAGTGTTAAGAGCCTTTTAGATGGACAAGAATTTTACAAATTTCAGGCTCATTACAGGACTAAAATGCATTCAGTTAACAAAAGAAATAATAAAAAATAATGCTGGATTTAAATTAAACAGTTAAGAGACCTATTGGGTTTAGGAAAAGATGCCCTCAAACTCAATTTCAACAAGTGTAGAAGTTTCTTGAGACAAAATGATATTTTATTCTTAGCTTACTATCATCAACATATACTCCATTCAAGTAACATTTTCTTAGCGCATCATAGAAAGCATACATTGTGAAAAGCATGTAGTAAGTTTATAAAACTAGTTGATCAGAATAGTTTTGCACAAAATTACTGCAAGGACCACTAATTCCCTAGATTTAAACTGCTTAAATTGATTTGTAGCTTGTCCAAAACCATCTGTATTACAATACAAAAAGTGAGATTTATAATAATGAGGTGTCACAACTCAAAAGGTGAATATTGCAATGGTGTTCAATTAATGATAATACACATTCGTCCATAGTACTAAGAATTCTTTATTAAGGCCTGAATTGTGTATGCAAATCCATTTTTTAAGACAAAAGCATAAGGACTGGAAGCATTAAAGGCAGCAAATCTACTACTATTGTCCTTTAAAATTTCAGGGATACCTATTAAACTAGATGTACAGTTTAAAACATCATCCAGTCTCATCGTTGTCTGAATCCTGCACAGATAACTGCCAGCTATCGTCCGGCATATGGGATTACTATGGCACTCCATATGCTTTGTAACAGTTGGTGTTCAAATGAAAATTTGCAAAGTCAAATAAGAAGGTGGCCCAGGCAGCAAAGCCTAATTACTAGCAGCTACTACAAGCTGCTGACTCCAACTCAAAATATTTTCCTGTCAGTTTGTTTTTTTAAACTGAATTGTATTAACCTGTTCTACAGCTCCAAAAATGTACTGACAACATGGACCTGTATTTTTACAATAAATTTAAGACCCAGTAGGCTTGACTTGATATCCTACAGATCATTTGAAGGAGAATATTTGTTCTGTTTTGTTTATCTGAGCTATGCTTTATAAAGTATCTGTAGTATAGTCTTGTCAGTGATCAAAAACATCACAATTCTGGAGAAGCATTGGCCCAATTCTAAACTCAAAGCTTGCTGATGTTTCATGTTACAACATATTTAAAGCACAAAAAGAGTGATTCACTTCCATCTCAAGTTTCTCTTTCAGTTTCAGCCTTTTTTCTGACCTTTTCTCCTTCTGTTTGCTGTTTGTTTCTAAAAAGCTGTCCTGGAATCCTTCTGACAGACTTTCTTGCTCATTTAAAGCTATGTACCTTACTCTTTAAACTTGAATCACTGCTAAATTTTTGAAGTGGATCTCTTGATCATTCCTGCACTTAGGTTTGCATGATACAGTCTTCTCTGGATAGAACCACACTAAAAATATAGTGTGCAGGATGTTGGGTTTTGGTGGTGGTTTGCTTTGGTTTTGGTTTGTGGGGTTTTTTTTTGGTTGGTTGGTTTTGGAGGTTTTCTTTGGGTTTTTTTAGGGAGGGTTTTGGTTTGTAGGTTTTTGGGTTTTGTTTTGGTTTTTTGTTTGTTTGTTTCATTTTTTTAACTGGAAGTTTTCCTTGCATTTTAATGCTTTACAGTGTTCCCTAGAGTGCACCTCTGATGTGTTCAAACCAGTTTTCTTCCTGGTGGAAGTGAAATTTAACTCATGCAAAAGCATCATACAGAGCAAGGTAATGTGGACATATTAGCTCTGTCCTCCAGTTAGCTCTCTCTGCATGTACCTAAGGCAGGCAACTGCTGTGAACTTGATTTCAACAGACACAATGTGAAGTACAGTCCTAGAAATGTAAAAAATCACAATAAAGGGAGCTTCAATCTATCTCTATTTGCACTGCAGCAGTCAGTAACGTAGATGTTCACTCTGAGCGCGCAAATTTGATTCCCTTCAGCACAAGGTAACCTGGAAGATTCCCCAGGAGAAGTACTCCAACAGCTAATGGGTGTCTGAGTAGGGGATCAGGCAAGACTTCAAAATAAAATCCCCTCAGTGAGTTCAGGCATACCCAACTGTTTCACTCTACAAATCTGCTCCTATTGTACTCTTCTGTTTGCTAAGACAAATATGATCATACTCTCCCAGGCCTCCACCTAAACCATTGGCACTCTAGGGTCCAAATTAGTCCCTGCTATCTCAGTCAGCAAATGGAGTTGTCTAATTCAGGACTTACTCTCAATTTTCTTTACAATTGGTGAAGAAAGGATGATTAGGGTGCCTGTCTCTACTGAGAGCACGGGGAACTTTAGTTCACATGTTCTCAAATAATCCACTTCGGTTAGATGCCTAAAGTAACCCGGAATAAACCCAGGCTAATTAAGGTTATTTGGAGACAATACGGTAGACAAAAAAACCCCACAGTTTAATGGAAGGATTTTTCTTTAGCTGGAGAAACTTCAGTTGAAGGCAGGCTTAAGAAGAGGTTTGAAAGTGTTGCAAAGTCCCTCTTCTGAGTCCCCTTTATGTACTACCATTACTTTTACCTGTAATGATAATAGCGTTTTTATACATGGCAGTTTCTAACCTTGTGTAAAGCCTCTCCACCATGTGAGTAGTCTAAGACTCTCTGGCTCGAGTGGACAACAAAATAAAAAACAAAAAGCTCAAGCAAACAAGAAAAGAAACACAAAAATATTTCAAGTTGTTGAACCCTTGATCAGAAGTCAATGAACGTAGATAATCCAGCCTGCATAACTGACAACTTCTAATCAACAGTTCTTCCATGAGGTGTCGTGTACTTTCTTAGATACAGGAACTATCAGGAATGCATCATAAGACATTGCCCTCAGGCAAGCGTACATATACTTAGAATGAAAATGTGCTCAGTAATTCAAAACCTAACATAGGCTTACCCCGTTGCCACACTGCTATGCATAAATAAATCAACCCTTTACTATTTCAAATAAATTTTGCTTTCCTTGCTACCAAAAATGAACATTTTCACCAGCAGTTCTACTAGAATTGGGATGAGGTCACTAATCCCTAAGAAGGATAAAGTTGTACATCTAGAAGAAAAAGAATTATAATAATTGGAAACTGGTGTGTATGCATTACACAATCATGGGGTAATATTTTTGGTTTTAACTACAAATCAAGCATTTATTAGTAGGAATCTTCCTTGGAATCTTGGAGTCTTCCAAGGATTATCTGTGAGTCTTGTTTTCTAACATGTAATATACGGTAATATGTTTGGACAAAAGAACCAAAATAACACAGACATAAATTATATTGGCTTACCTCAGAGGCATTGCTCCAGAGAAGTGATTAGCAAACTTTATTAAATAGCCTGTGAGCTGAGCTTACAATATTAGACTCTAACTTGAAGAATATAGCAACCGTATTTAGGATTAAAATAGGAAAACACATAACCTACCAGTATCTGTAATGTGTACACCTGAAATGGGGGGGGGGAACCCCCAGTAATTCTTTTTAAACAAATAAACTCAAACTTCATATGTGACAGACCACTGGTGATAGAAGAATGTGGTCTACGGATATGTAAATAACTCCACATCTCACACTATTGAACCTGATCTTCATTAAGACATTTATTTATGTTAAAATATTAACTTAAAACTTTTGCACATGTTTTTTTAAAAGCTGTTTATATTTCTTATGAAAATATAATTTCTAGATGAATACTCAACCTTTCCATTTCGTTTAGCTGTGCTTTACCATCTCAGTTTTCTCTATTCTTTCATAACTAGCCTTTGAACAGATAACTAGTGAAAATTTTGCTTAGTCCTCCCCTTCAAAAAGACATAAAAAGATCTATTAGTTTTTTCTAATATATTCTAATTGTCTCTGACACCTTTTCACTCCTGGCATTTATCCCATGAACAGTTGCAAGTATATCAAAAAATAATAGATATTTGTGGTTTGTCTCATCTCAAACCATTGCATGTTATACAGGTTTTGCAAGCCAGATTATTTCTGTTTCACATTGCACATCTGAAGTCCAAACTCAAGTCCTAGCCAGATTTAAATGCACCAAATCCATTTTAGGCTTCATAGGATGTTATAAATTGTATCTCTCTCCACCAGTCTGCCCTCCCATTGTTTCAAATTATTTCACTATTAGAATTTCATTGAAGTTAAATAAAACTTTAATGTGTTTTATCGTATATAAGAAGTTCAGTCACAACACACCAGCAGTTGTCCTTTTCTGGATTAATCTATTTTCTATGACCGAGCTACTGTATTCTCTAAGAAAATTTGCACCTTTGCCATTGTCTCCCTGTCATTCCTCTTCTGTGATGACAAACTATGTAAGACTGTTTTATGAGAATATTTGGAAAAAAAAATCATCTCTGAATTCATCTTTATCTCTACGATATTTTCAGTATATACGAATAAAGTTGTACTTAATGTAAGTTTATAAATCTTTTTATTGTGTGATGAACATCTGATGTAAGGTTTTTTAATATTAAATAACATGAGGGTAATGAATTCTTATACTTCAGGGTATAAACTCAACTAGCTGTGATTAGGTAGTCCTTCACTTTTGATTTACAAGGCACATAATTTAGGTGTGTTTTGTTTTCCTTCACAGTAGCAGCTTGTTTTATTATCAAAGAGGCCCAAACCTGGTGAGAGCTCTACATATTTATTGGAAGATACAGGGCCCTGAATTAATTTATCATGCAGAGAAAGAGGAAAAGCAAATGGAGGATGTCAGAATGAAGTAAGAGAATCAGGTGACCATACTGGAACTTGATAAGTGTCTTGGGATGAAAGCTGATTTTAAAACAGGGTTGCTAGACTTATCACAGGTCTGGAATTTCAACTTCTTAAAAATGGAATCATTTCAGTGTGAAACTATATTACTATTTTGGAAAAAAAAAAAAAAAAGAAAAAGAAACCCTATTTATACATCAGAAAAGACCAACAAATTTTTTGTTTGATGAAGTTTGAGTTGATATTCTATATGCCTTTATTGCTGTAATGCATCCTGGAAACATGGCTCATGGTCCTCATTTTCAGGAATTGGCAAGAGTGGCTTGCTCCTGTAGGGAAGACAAGCTGGGAGCCAAGATTAAGCTTGTGAAAGCAATGCAAAAAAAGGCATTAGCCTCACTAGCAAAAGGTGCAGTCCCACAGCATTCAAACAGGAATAGCTGAGCAGGTCCAAAGTCAAACCAAGGCGACAAGTCAGCAAGGCAAGATCAGGATCATCAAAGCGCAAGGCCAGGAACAGACATACCTGCAGTCCAAGCTATGTCCCAAGCCAGGACCAAGATCCAGGGCCCAAGCTTCAGTGCAGGTCCTGAGCCAAGGAAGAGAGGCCCCAGGAAGGCTGTTTTTCATAATTTGTTGTTTTTAGAGAAGACTGATGTAAGCTTGCCAAGCTGAAATGTATCAGGGCTGATCTTGAGCAGAAGTAGCTTGTGTTCAAGCTTAGACTTGATACAGTGCAGCTGCTGTACCCAGGCACCTGATATTCATTCACATCTCATTTCTCCTCACAGTTTTCAGTCCTAGAGTGGATAAAGTAGATAAGTCTACAGTTTAGACGAGATCAAATAGTAAGTACTAGTGAAAGAAATTGGCCAGAAAAGGAGAGGACCAAGGAAGACAGTCACAAAATGAGCAGAATTTTGGATAGTACAAGGGAAGATATGGATGGCTTAAAAGAAGGTCCTTACAATCCTAAATTATATAAATTGAAGGTGCAATTATTCTGCATAATGTGGATTATGGAACTGGTGTCAAATAGGAATGTGTGTAACCCCATATTCATATGTGTTCTACGCTTATATGTAATATACAATTACAAGGGTGGCACACAGACTAAGGGAATAATACCTATGTATATGTCAAAGGATGGTAATGGGAAGGTGGTGGTTAATAAGGACTTACTGGATAGTGTATCACCTGAGCATGACATAAATTGTATGGAATAAAGTTTGGAAATTGTACTGTTCTGGACACGATGGAGTTAATTTTCTTCATAGCAGCCTGTATGGTACTGTGGTTTGAAGTTGTGACTAAACCAGTGTTGGTAACACACCAGTGTTTTAGTACTTGCTTAAGAGCGTAAACGTTGCCTTAAGGTCTTATTTTCCCCACTCTGCCTCTCCCAGCAAGTAGGTTGGTGGTATGCAAGAAGTCGGGAGGAGACATAAACAGGACAAGAGGATATTCCCTACCATACAACGTCATGATCAGCAATGTCATGATCCAGGGAGAGAAGGAGGAAGGGGGAAAGCTCATAGTTACAGTGTTTGTCTTTCCAGATAACTGATATGCATGAGGAAGCCCTGCTTCCTTGGAAATGGCTAAACATCTGCCTGCAGATGGGAAATAGTTAATGAACTCCTTATTTTGCTTTGCTTGCACATGCTGCTTTGCTTCACTCATTAAATTATCTTTATCTTAACCCACAAGTTTTCTTGCTTTTGCCCTTCCAATTCTCTTCCCCATCATGTTGGTGGGAGATGAGTGAGCCACTTGGTTGGGGCTTAGCTGCTGGCCAGGGTTAACCCACCACAGCACTACAAATAACCTTAGACACCAAATGGCTGATAAGCCTGCAGTAGCCCAGTTTTAAACTTCTGATACCTCTGCATTTAATAAAAGAGATTAATAGACTGTTTACAACAGTTACAAAATACAGTGTGCAATGCTTGCATGCATACTATTCATCATGCCAGCCATTCTACCTTAATGTCTAAAGTATTACAGGGTAAAGTAATTTTCTGCCTTTGAATTCTAGTCAATGTGAAAAGCATTTTTTTTGTTGTTGTATCAGTCTTCCTTGGTATAGGTATGCTGATCACATATGCTTCTTTCAAAAACTAGTGTGCAAAATCATAAGCACAAGCCTCCATTTTATTGATGTGCTTAAAGTAAGCATTTTCAGAAAGCAAAAGACTCCAAAATTCCATAAACAAGTGTAGTTTAGCATTGAAAATTAAAATTCACATGACATGAACAAATTAGTTTACACGCACACAAAGAAGTCACATTTTGTAACTGCATTGGTATAACTCTTTAGCGGTCTGATCTCATGTAGTTCAGAAGAGAGGTCTCATTCTTTCCTCACCATGAGGAAATCCTTTCTCTCCAAGTAGACCCTCTATATTTTCTGTTGTGCACTAGTTTTTTTTAAACACATCATTCCCTTTTCTAATTTATCTAGTCATCAGCAAAGTATTTTGTAAATCTTGGTTAAGATCTTCACAATGAAATCAGCTTCACCTGACAAGTCCTAACACTTTAGGGTTTAAGGTGATATAAAATATAAATTGTGTTTTAAATCTGTATTAACATACCATAAACTGAACTTCAAAGTGTTTAAGGGTAGCAGAACCAAGGATGACATTTTATTCCATTTGAATAAGGTTTTTTTGCGCAGCTTTGCAATCTTTCCAAATTATCTGTATATTATGAGGCATTCACTAGATTGATTTCCTCTTGATCTGCTTCACAGGTATCAAAACCATAAACTATTTCTGTTTAAAGATCAGCCATTTGTTTTTAGAAAAAAATGATTTAATATATTTAGAAAGATTTTTTGCTTATGGTAACTTCTCTCATCTACTTCTTCAGTTTCTTCTTCTCTGCCTTCTCACCTGCCTCTTCTCTTCTTCATCTGTCTAGATCTTAGCCACATTAAATCCAAACAGCATGGCACGGATCAAAGAGTGAGATTACCAGAATTAACTCAACCATTCAATTATTCACTCAAATTTATTAACATCCTTCCTTGCCCTTAATTAAGATTTAGCATCAATATCTAAAATTATGTTGATTGCATTTCAAGCCATTTCAAGCTTTCTCTACCAGATATTTCATGCCTTTATTGCATAGCTAAGTCACCTGAAAATTCTTCAGTTTGTCTGCTAGAACTATCAGCACATTGATTCAATGCAGTGAATTTGGGTAGGTAACATGCTTGAGTTTGGCAAACCTTTATGATAGCATTCAACTTGTTCAATCAGTATTTCTCCTTAAAAATGTAAAAGTAGTTAATTTCTTTTCTCTTCAGTATCAATTACATGAAGAATAAAGCCTTTTTTTAGTAGCACTTTTTTTAATAACTATTTGCATAAACATCTGATGATTCATGTCTAGCGTTTCTAGTCCCAACCTTTTTTCCTTTACTCCCTCCTTGATGCAATAGTTAGATTTTACAGTATAAAAGTAAATTAAATCCAAAGTGTGAAAAATCGCTTGAGAGCTAAAGCAATAACATAATTCTAAACAATTACCTAACATATTGCTTTAGTGCAATTTAAGAAGGGAAAAGCACTACTTGATGATTTAAGACCCAAGATTTTAATATCTAATTAGAACAAAAATAATTAGCAGAAAGATGATAAATCAATCACAAAAACTACACTAGAACCTTATATGGAGTGTTTTATAGACAGGCGCGGAGACTGTAGGCAAAAACAATTCTGTGTCCTTCACAGTTAAGACTTCAGACCACAAGGACTGCCCCAAAAACTACACAAAGTATAAGGAAAGTGGCAACATAGTGAGCAAAGCGCAATTTCCCATTTTATAAAGTATTAGGGTCAGTAACATGAACAAAGGATTTTTGAAGATAAACTTGAGTACCTGAAAGAGTTTCATTCTGCATTTGTTTAAAAAACAGTAATCTAAATATATGACCATTTAGTGATGCTTTAAAATTGTTATATATCCAAAGTCTGCAGTTATTTTTGAGCTGTTCCATGGTAGAGTTTCATTTCTCCTTCCACGTTGCTACTCTCAGGTGGCGGGGGAGATGAGAGAGGAAAAATACAGAAGCAGCCAGGACTAGTAAAAAAGATTATGCACTAATCGAGCTAATGGACACCATAAGTGATCAGAGTTTTTGGATATTGGATAGAGGTCAAGAAGACTCAGGAAGATATGTTCTGAGCTAGCAGGCTGCAATATTTCCAGGATATGCACTGAAATTTTGGCAGCTGAAGTGGGAGGAAGCTGTGAATATGTGGCAATGTAAACAAGAGCTGAAAATGGAAACCTTGAAATCCAAACAAACCATTTCAACACATTTGCCAGCTGGAGCATCAAGCTGACAATTAAAAATCACTGACTTAACATAGTCACACACAATAGAAACACAAATATTGGCAGAAAACAATGTGAGAAAGAATATGTGACATATCAAGGTGCATTACCAACTATTAATGAGAAAATAGATTTCAGAAAACAACTGGGGAAAAAATCCAAAAAGGAAATGTGATAAAATAAATTAGTGTGAAGTGCTTCAATGAGGTTGGGAGCCCACAAGCCATTCTGGGCACCCGAGAACACACTTGACCCAAAGGTTTCTAATACCTCTAGTTTATATTAGCTTTACTTCTCCAAAATAACACTCATGACATATCAAATGTGTACTTAAGACTTAACCTTCTGCAAAGATTATTCTTTTTATACTCTGCTTGCTGCTGCCAGCAGTTTGGCAAAGCTCTCGACACCTTTAACTACTCAGTCGTCTGCAGAATTTACTCTGCAAGCCCACCTGCCTAAAAATCTGAACTGAATGAACACAAACACTCCAGCCTATAGCTCACTAGCACTGTTAAGTACTTAGTGTTACAAGAATCATGTTGTCTTTAAGCTCTCTATAAGTCCATGACTGTCCCATTTCAATTTTGAAACAGATGATAAATGACAAATTTTGGTAAGTTCAGTTCTCTAATACAGGCCAGAACCACATGACAGACTGGAACAGATGCATCAAATGCTTCAGATATCCTAGCCGGCATTCCATCCAAAAAAGTGATTTCTCTAGATAGTAAGACACAGCAGTTCTAAAGCTTAAAGATAAAAAATTTCCAACAGACCGTATTTTCTTATTCATAAAAGCATCAGCAAATGACAATAAAATGACAGGCAAACAAAAAAAAAACCAAAACCCCAAACCATAAATCTAGTCATTGTCAATAACTGAGCTCTCAAATACAAAATCTTTAGGGCAATGTTGCACAAAGCAACAGATGGATGTGACTAAGGGCATGGATCCAAAGCTTAGTAACTGAAGTCTGTGGCCTGAAAAAAAGGGATGTTAGGCTCAGGAAAGAGACACACTAATACCTGACAGCCATTTATTTTAATGAACTGGAGCATTACTGATTACTGACTACTTGGTTCAAGGTTACTAGAAGAAACAATTAGAAAGGATGAGGGTATTTTATAGTTTTTAATGAAAACAAGTTAACAGCCCTCATTTCAGTACAAGTCTGTTCTGGATAAGCCTCTAACTAACCACCTGAAAGCCTAAAACATTAAATGACTTTAAGTAGCTACCCTTCTCCATAACTATTAATATTTTTCATGTAAAAACATAACAAGTTCAGTGTGTACTTTCCAATCAGTATCTGTACTCCAGCATGCTAAGAGTTGAATTCAGACAGATATACAAGCAAACAATTCTAGTAATTTAAACTACAGTCCTTAACAGAGAAAAAGTTCGCCACCACCCAACTAACACAGAACAAGTTCTACAATACCTCCAAAAGGGAAACTTTACATGCAATAGTACCTTCTTTAAATGTGAACCAAAAGACATTGTACAATTTAAGTTCAGGACAGAGAAAAAAAGACCAGTACAATGAGCGTACACACAAATTTTGTAGCCCTGCTGCAGGAGTTTCACTGCCTACACTGAAGGTCAGCTCTGATGTAGTCCAGCTGTGTAATCTTGGATCCAGCTGCTGTGAAGAGAACTGGTTGTGAGAAAAAGCCGTGAGAAGCCTCATTAGGGCCTCAAAAGGCCTCTCCTTTGGCTTAGGAGCTGAAGAGAAGCTCAGGTGCTTTGCCATGGTCCTTGCCCGAGCAACAGCACAGGTATGCGTGTGCCTGGTTTTGCACTTTGCTGATCCTGGCCTTGCCTTGTTGACTTCCTGGTTTGACCTTCAGACTTCCTCATCACCACAGACTTGTCTGGCAAACACAGGATCTTGGCTGACCTTGGTTACCATCACCTAAACTGCTCTGTTCACTTTGTTCAGTCGCTGCCGACTGTGCCCTTGTTGGTGATGTCCCTGCGCTGCCAGCCCTGCCATCACCCTGTGGGCTTCATTTCCCTTGCAGGAAACCACCCATCACTACCCCCTGAAAGTGATAGATCCTGTCTTTGACAAGCAACAGAAAGCCAGGTCTAACCGATTTTCACTGATGATGAGTACATAAATATTTCCTGCAATCCATCTCCTGTTTTCTTAGAAAGCCAAAAAATGCAAACCTCTGAATTGCAAATTACACACATATACTTACATAGTACCTGCTGTATCCCTCCAGCCTGAATCTTTTGGTCTTTTTGGACTAAGGAACAATATAGAATAAAACCCCCCTGGGAAAAGTACATCCTTTACTGTAATATGTGAGTTTGCTTTCAAGTTAAAAATCCGTAATTTATAGTCAGAGTTGAATCTATAAATAGAAAATAATCCAATTGAGTTCTGAGAATCTAAGATAGACCAAACCTCAAAACCAACTTTTGAACAGTTATCTTCAACATGAAAAGCTCACAAGACTTCCATTAGGGCCAAGTTGCATGTCTAGACTATTCCATATTATAATCTTATCAAATTTTGTGGGTTAATGAGAAAACTGGAGCTAAAATGCCAGTTTCATATAGATAATTCTGAGCTCTGTTTTTCTTCAAGGTTAAGTAAGCAAGAAAACAGTCCTGGTTCCACTCCATACATTGCTGAAGACAAAATCTGTATCATTAGCTGGACAAACCTGAATCCAAACCAAGACAACATTTGGCTGTTAAGAACTTCAGTACTTGAATTTAAAGACCTTATTTCCTTTCTAGTGCTTCCAAATTGTGGAGACATCTGCTGTCAATGAATTTGAATCTCTCAGCTGTCCAGGCATCCATCATGGTTAACATCACTCCCTACACGCTGATTACAATTATGATTAGCCTCAGGATTACATCCTTTTTCATAAATTATCTGCCCATTCTTGCCTATAACTCCCTTCCAGATTTAATTACTATTATATTCAGAGATATTATAAATTACCATAAAATATCAAGGATTAGAGCCATTGAGATAGCTATCCTATCTCTGTACCCACTCCAGAAATCTGCAAGAAAAATTTTAAGAATTTTGCACTATTGTATTTGTCATTATACCCACGTTATTTTTCCTCGCAGTCTTTAACAGATAGGGATTTACTCAAACCTCTATGTAAGAGGTGTCAGAATCCATTCCAAATGTTATGACCAGAAAGCATTTTAAAAAGTCCAAATCCCATTTTTAAGTCTTTTTGAGTTTTTTGCTTTAACAGCATTCAGTTATAAGGAGATCCACAGTTAGTTGGGCATCGTGTAAAAGAAGTGTTTCATCAGGTAGGAATTTTCTACCTTTCACTTTCAGTGAATATTCCCTTATTCTTGGCTTTACCCATAACTTTTACATGCCCAAAGAATTATTGTAAATTAATGAGATGTGATTTCTCTTTGCAGAATTCATATCATTACACTGCATTTTATGTTGTGAACCCAAATACCTTGGTGTTCTTTTTACTATCAATTTCATAATTACTTAAGAATGAAACTGGAAGCCCCAAGGAAGCTCTGGCTTGAGAACACTGGCAGCAGAGGTCATTATTAATATGCATTTCTTGCTCTCCCTCTTTGCTCTGGAACTCCACTCATCATTTAGACTCTAGAAATTTGTCTTAACATTCAGTATGACAGTTTTCAGCTTTCCAAGAAACAGTTTTTCCTTTCATCCCATGACAGATGTAAATACATTCTCCCTGCATTTTTATGAAAGATTTCTGTTAGTCTAATGGTTAGTAAGGGCTATCTACATTTACAAGCATAAAACAAGAATTTTAGTAAAATTTAAAGGTCTAGAAATTAACTCTGCAATCAATTGTGTGAAAAAGAATTGTATCAGAAATATCAAAATTCAATATTTCATCTTTTTTTAACTTAGGCAAACAAGAAACTTCACTATTTATTACTGTCAAAGCTTATTACAAATTTAGCAATTCTCCTATCACTCAGTTTCTCTGAAAATATTTTATTTCCCACAGCATAATCTTCCAACCAAATTCATCATATAAGTAAGAAAATTATACGTTCCATCCAGTCAGGGGAGACAATTGTGTCATTCTCACACAAACCTATTCAATTACAAATACATTTACATATACATGTCACTAACAAAAAGTCCCTACTTGTAATTCAAGTAACTTCATCATTAACTGGAAAAGATAACATACATTTGCAGTAGTTCTCATGTTTAAAGGGAACTAGCTGTAACAAGAATTTATGTATCCCAGGAAAAGTATTGAGTTTCTACTGCAAAAACAGAACAAATATTTTTAATTATTTCTATTACATAAAACATATCAATATAATTCTTGTTGCTCATAAGTTTTAATTTTTTACCTTTACATTTTATGCTAACTTAATAGCAACATATATAGATCCTTGGACTATAGTTTTTAAAACTTAGACCTACTTTTCCAGAAGTGTCTAATTTCTTTCTTGTACTGTACCACTAGAGACTCTGACATTTTGAAATATTTGTCCCTTGGTACATTCAGTGCTAATCTTGCTACCGAGCTGTAATAAGAGACCATCTGTGAATTACAACACAGAAATTACTTTTGAGTTCAGAAATACAGTTTATTTTATCTGAAATATTTATTTTAAAATGAAGTATAAACTATTTAAACCAGATTATTCAAAAGGCGTATCTGTTCTGAATTGTTGATTAAGAAACAACTAATGAGTGCAGTGAAATAAAATATATTTTGAAAAAGTTTTGAAGCATTTTTTCCCCATAAAATTATGACCTCATAAAGGCACATATAATATCTAGGAGAAAGGTATATTTGTATATATATGTATGTGTTGTATAATTCAAAATACCTACCAAAATTTAGGATTAATTATTTGAGAGGAGACAAGATGTTTCTACTAGTAGTATCTTGGTATACCTTCATAACTAAACAACGTTTGACATACAGGGGGAGTCTACTACAGACCGCTGGACCAGGAAAGACAGAGTCCATGAGGCCCTCTATGGACAGATAGCAGCAGCCTCACGTTCACAAACCCTGGACCTCATCGGCAACCCCGATATCTGTTGGAGGGAC
>VYZM01015106.1:0-12678 GCA_013398915.1 Dromas ardeola
TTTACTCTGAGGGTAGTGAGACATTGGCACATGATGCCCAGGGAAGCTGTGGATGCCCCATCCCTGGCAGTGTTCAAGGCCAGGCTGGATGGGGCTTTGAGTAACCTGGTCTAGTGGGAGGTGTCCCTGCCCAGGGCAGGAGGGTTGGAATTAGGTGATCTTTAAGGTCCCTCGCAACCCAAACCATTCTATGATTCTACGAAAACTTTAAAACAATACCATGCTGAGTGGCCTTGTCACAATCCATCCACGAGAAAGAACAGAGAAGCCCAGATGGAGGTGAGGAAAACTTTGTACATTGCACAACTTTGTATGACACTATTTACAGCTAGAAAGTGGGATCTCCTCCCCCCTGCCTTGTTTCAACAGACAATTCTTAAGTGCATGAAGTTGCTTTACTTTCACACATCTTTCACAAATGTGGACGGCTATCAGCTAATTACTAGAGGTTAAAATAGCAGGGCTAGCAACAGAGATAACAAACTAAATCTTGTTTGAGAAATCTCTGTATTCCTTCTGTCATGCAGAATCAACTTTATCAGTCATTAAGTTTGTAACCTAAGCTACTTACCACACCTGTGGGCTTTCAAATG
This sequence comes from Dromas ardeola, assembly GCA_013398915.1. NCBI lineage: Eukaryota > Metazoa > Chordata > Aves > Charadriiformes > Dromadidae > Dromas > Dromas ardeola. The sequence goes on from VYZM01015106.1 coordinate 594, forward strand.
GAATCAAAGGAGTTAGTTTTGACCTTTAAATGACTGGAAAAAGGGTACTTGAGAGACATTTTCTCTGTTGTCTGATTGTGCTGCAGAGAAATCTGTGCTACAGCTCTGTCAATTTAATTAAGTGGGACCTCCTAGAAGGGCATTCACTGTCAAAGCCCCTTGACTCTGAAATTGGATGCCCCTTTAGCTTCCCAATCTGGATTTATTGACTCTCCTGTAATGATATTGTGTTGCCTTCTCTACTAGAAAACTGAAGGAGGCCTTTGAACATTCAGATAGGGGTTGGTATTTTGGGCGGCTTAATGAAGACAGTTGCCTTGTGATTATTATTGGCGGTTGAGAACATTTTAATGAAGCTCTGTAATACCAAAATGAAGTACAGTAACATTTTATGTTACTCTTTCAGACTCCATAAGCAGAAAATATTTATATACAATTAGAATAAAATTGTTTTAGGTGAAGAAATAATTTCTTTGATTGGGAACATGGTATGACAGAGAAACAAGTCCAAAGCTACGTGTTTTAAAAGAACTAAGTCCTGTCGCAAGTTTGGATTTTGGGTCTAAAATGAGATTAAGTGAGTCATTAGGGAACAGCAGCAAAAGTTCCTGTTGATGAGGCAGTCTATCAAGTGATGCGTGAACTAGCAAACTACTTTCTAGATGCTAAGACCTGTATTAGCGTCTGTCCCCCAGGTGCCTCAAAAGTAAATGCCATAAGAAAATCGCTTAAAGAGCCAATTGCCTGTCGCTCCTTACTTGCGAGTAAATTCTGCATCTCTCCAGCACTGAGAGGCAGGCAGGAGCTAAAGGTGCGCGCAGAAAGCAGTAACTCAAGTCAGATGAACACAGAAATCCCTATTCTAGCCGAGCTACTGGCAGCTAAGCTAAACTCGTCCCCCTAAAACATTAGTGTTACGCTCTTTCTCCCTGCTTCCTGAAACAACCAGCCTTCAATCTGCCAACCAATCTGACAGTATCTCTCATCTTGGGATGAGACACCATTTAATTCCTACAGGTTAGTTGCAAAATAACTACCTGAAAACACAAAATATAATTTGGGTTAAGGAGGCTTCTCAAACACTTGTCCTTTTAAGGTTTACTACTTCTTTCACAATGGCCTTTGCCTATCTACACTGATGTTTCTCAAGTGATGTTTTCAGGGACATGGTTTAGTGGTGGAATTGGCAGTGTTAGATTTATGGTTGGACTTGATGATCTTAAAGGTCTGTTCCAACCTAAATGATTCTACTCTAAGTGATTTTAGGTGCAAGTTTCAATTTGACAGCTGAAAAATTTTCTACTTATCAGCTTACAATTCCCCTCTGGAAGGCAGAACAATGGTACCTTCTTAAAGGCTGTAAGTCGACATAATGATGGAACTGCTTACTATTTTCAAGGCAATATCCAAACTATATTTTGTTACCTTATAAAAAATTAAATTGAAAAATAATTAAAATAATAAGCAAAATAATGAAATGATATCTCTAAGAAACTTTTGCATCCTTAAATCTGTTTCTTGCTTGCGTGATACATTTATAACTCTCAGATGCTCCTCTAAAATTAAATATACGATTAAAATATTTTATATAACTGTCCATATAGCTGCAAATACTGGTAACTTAATTCTGTTAGCTAGCTACTGTTACAATTTCGTATCTGCTTTAAGAAATCAACCAAAAAAAAAAAAAATCTGAAAGAGAAGCTAATAATTTCAGTTACATTTAAAATTAATTGTCTTCCTCAACTTGAGCTGATAAAATGCACATAGAAATGCCTATGTCTTAAAATACTAGGAGCATTTAAAAGATCTTTCGACACCTCAATATCCAATACAAGTTTACTGTCAGAAAGGTCTACCATGAAATCTAGTAAGTCCTGATGGATTATTCTGAAAAAAATCAAGCAACTGGAAAATTATGGTCATTTCCTTACAAACGGACAAATCAGATGGTCTTTCTTTTGTAGTGTTTTCATTACGCAGGTACTTATAAAAGGAGATATTATAGTCTTCTTTCCATTCCCGTTGTTTCACTTTGGCTGGATAAAGGTAAAGTGTGGTTAAAAAAATGCATTGCCTTTTTTATCCACTGTCACCGAAACTTTACCTAAAATAGCAATGATAATGCTTACATTGGTTACAGCTGGATATTCTGTTGAAATACAGCTAGTGCTTGGTTGCAATTCAATTGTTTCCTATTTTACTTATATATTGCTATTACAAAAAAACCCCCTTACAAATTATTCAGTCATTCATAATATACTTTACTACACCATTCTACAGTGTTTCCTCAGTGGCTCCAATTCTGCCTCATAGAATGCCAGACAGATAAAATCCGTAAGGAATGGTGAAGTTTTGAACCAAAAGAAACTTTGAAGTCAGTTTGAAACTATAGCTTTAAGAAGGTCTCTGCTTAATACTGTTTCATCTGCAACTGAACCAAAAACTTCAATTAAAATTTTTGACGCGATCAAACCGAGTTATAAAAGTTCCAGTTTTTTTCTTCTCATCCTAACCTGCCTTTCCAAAGTAAAGGCTTAGCTCTTCCTAATATGTTCCAGTTGATATGAAATTAAATGTGAAAAATGAAAGTAAAGGCAGTGAGGGTCTAGATTCACAAAACGAGAGGAAGGTGATTTATAGTATCTCCAGGGCTAGAGAAATTAAACTGGAGAAATTAAAATCAGAGATAGTTCTTGAACTTGCAGTTAAAATATCAGCTGCAAATACCACCTCCTGCTATTTTTTTCTTCTCACTGTCCAAGAAGAAATATTACTTTTGCTCATCTTAACATGCATCTCACGTCTCTCTCTCCCTCTCAGAATGAGAAATCTCTGGTTTTACTACTTGCTCTGCACCATATTCCTCATTGCAAAGGTGGGCACTGTGAGAACGACTCAGTGAGAAAGTTCTGTGGCTGCCTGTTTATACAGGTGAAAGTTTGTGAAATAACATGTGCTATATGAGATACGTGTTTAATAGCAAACCATCTCTAGTTTCCCCTAAAATAAGAAATAAAAGATAACCACAGCTTCCAGACTTTCAAGCCAGTTTTAGCTTGTTTTATCAACGTTTTCAGCAATCGTTGTGTTCCTCTGTATTAAAGTTGCTTGTGAGTGTCCCTGAATGTACATCTACACTGAACATAAAAGATGTCCAGAAGTGACACTGAGCACTGAATCACCCCTGACCATCCACACTGCTTGTTACTTAGATCCCGAACTCTCTTTTGGAGTGAACAAACCAGATCTTCCCAAGGTAAAACCTCTGTCCATTTTTGGAGATAATTTATTCCCAGGTCTACTCTCAAGACACAGTATAGATGACATTACACACAACTGCCTCCCATCACCCAACACAGTCTCTCAAAACTGTCTGGGCATATTTTGCTTCCTCAGATATACCCCAGCCAAGCACAGACCAACACATGCTTTCACATTCATATTACAAAATAACAAGTTGGTCAGTTCAAAAGAGCCCTGGTATTTTATGCAGTTACTTAACCAAGCTATGCAGTAACTTAACCAAGAAAAAACAATTATGTCTATGGACTCAGACAACAAAAAGGGCGGAGGAGACCCAGAACAAAGTGACTTGTAATGCAGCATGGCCAGCGTACCCTAGAAAGGACTAATGTGAACTATTATGCGCCTAGCCCTGTTTGTGTCATTGGCCTCGGGGCCTGGGATTGTTCCTTGTTGTTTTTATGTTGCAGTGCGGACCTTCCTTGCAGGGTTACCCGAGAGCAGAAACTAGTTGAAGCAAAGTACCTCAAACTAAACCACCCCATAAAAACTGGCTTACTGCAAGGTTCCGGCCAAAACTGTTTGCCAGCTCTGTTGACACTTCATCAGCCAGTGGTTCATTTTCCATGGAGTATCCTTAGTTGGTGGGATCAGGCAGTTATATTACCCACCCAAATGACTTGACTGGAGTGTATTTTTTTTCTTACCTAGTGCCCTTCCCATGAAGAGTAGGGCAAAACAGGGCTAGGTCACACACTGCCAGTGAAGTCAAGGAAGGTGAAAAGTTCTCCCAGATTTCAGAGATTAAACAAAACCAACGTCTGTTAATTTGTCATCATGGAAGACACCACGCAGCATGTACGCAGGCATATCCATGAGAACACTGCATTAGTATCAAGCTGGGCCTAGCTATTTTTCCAGATGAATTGCATGAAAAAGGCACTGACTTCTGCACTGAGTAGTCATCTTTCCAGCACTGGCTACAGCAATATAGAAGTGTTCTCTGGTTTCCAGTTTCAGATGGTCATTTTGTCTTCCATTGAGAGGTAAGTGATATTTCTGGAAGTGCTTACTGACATTTATTTGTTCTTCATTTTAAAATTACATATATTCCCAGATAGCAATCTACAAACTTCTCTAATGATTTTTACTTAAGTAAAAGTGTAACTTTTTTTTTTTTTCCAGCTAGTATGATTATATGCATTTTGGAATACAATTGGAAAAAAAAATCTTTTTCAGGATGTATGCTTGTTATCATCAATTTTATATGATACCAGCCATTTGTGACTGATTGGGTGACTAAATCTAATATTGGAAATCCATTGAGAGCAAGTGCCCATAAATTCATCAATGACATGTTATCATAGCATTATCTTTCAGCACAGCATAAGGGAAGGATAAACTTCAGAGATTTCATTTTAAACAGCTCTTCTTAAGACTGTAGTAAGAGTTTAATGACAGAGAGATTTTAAAAGGTAAAAGGTGTGGAAAATGAAATAAAGCTGTCCTTAAAGACTGAAAGCTCACAGAATTTTGAAGAAGAGTTCAGCAGTTGTCAATGCCAATAGAATTTAATGGAGTAGATACAAAGCAAAAGACAAAATCAATACCTAGGTGTTTGTGCTTCATTTCTTTGTAGTTGTCAAACCTTTGAAGTTGTTAAATAATGACTTATAGACTAAGAATAGATGTCTACTTTGACATTTCCTTAATGCCATGTCAAGAATCCAAAAAAAAAAAAAGTTCATATGATACGGAAAAGAAACTCAACCTCAGAACTATATGATATGAAATTTACCCCACCTAAGTCTTTATATTGTCTTTATACAATGCAAACAAACTAATTTAAAAAAACCCAAAACTCTTAATTTCTAAACCTCTGTTGAGAAAACAAAGCTTTCTCCCCATGTAAATATATTTGAGACAGAGATAATTTAGCATACATGTACAGACTAAAAGAGAACCACTTTGTAGGCTTAAATGGTTCTACAATAGATAGAAGATCATTCTTTAGAGATTCTCTGTTGAAGTGCTTCTCTGAAGCACGTCTCACTCAACCATGTGAGCATAAACTAGCTCTTCAGTCAAGTTAATAACATAGTCATCTTTTACAAATCTCATACAAATACACTACCTCTCCATGAGAACCCAGAGCATTCAAAAATATGGGATAGAAACACTGCTCCCCTTCCACCGAAGCTGGTACAAGCTGTGTCCCCACCTCCTGCAGGACTGGGATGTGGCATAGGTGAAAGGCTAGCAAGTTTTACTTCATGAGGAAGCTACTGTCTCCCGAGCCAGCAGCTCTGTACTGTGGAGCTGGGGAAAGTCAACCCAACGGTGACATGACTGCTGGGAGACCTACGTAAAAAGGGAAGTCAGGGCACAATAAACCAGAATGTAAATTAACCCCACTTTGCTAACTCCCAGGTTACCAGCTCCATGGCTCTGACTGATGATCCTTGCCTGATTAAGTTGTAACAGCTGAAGAGGTTACTGCCGGCCTCCCTCCCCCCAGTTTGGCAGATAAAATAAACCAGCAATTTGTGGGACTTAATTTCTTCAATTGCTGCAGGTAAATCCTGCAGGGATTGTGAATCAGACCTCTCAGGTACCACAGCTCATCGTCTCACGCATTAAACTGAAATATCCTTTGGTTTATGGTAATACTACTGTGGATCGGGAGTAGAAATGCCACCGTTTCATCGTCCCCACTCCTGGGGCAGATGCTTTCAGCAGAGGGGCAGGGAGGACAGACGCTGGCCGGATCCTCTTCAGCTGCCCAGCAGGAATCATCAGCCCTCCTGACACAGTTCTCTTACTCTGACCCAGAAGTACCTTACCTAGTTTGGGTTAATCTACTTTGTAAATGTAGCATAGGTGTCACACTTTAAATTCGCATCCTAACTTATTCTGTATTCATCTCATTATTCAAAGATGCGTGAGAAAGTAACATTAATCATTTCAAACTTATATCAGAGTAAAAACTCAGTATTTAAATTTTGTAAATACTACTGCTTCTATCAGCACTTTTAAAAAAAATAAATCCTTTCATATAGGCATTGTGGAAGACTATCAGAGTAAAGGATATGAAATTATCAATAAGATTCAACTCTGAACCACCCTGCAGAGTGGAAGAAGGTTAAAACCAGCCCCCTTATTCCTTCAAAAAGAGAAGGAGGCAGGGTAAAACGAAGCAGCAAAACCTTCTTTCTGGCTTTCTATGTGCATTTAATACTGCTGGTAGAATCTTTCAACTCTGACAGGCATTTTATTCCTTCACATATTTCTGGAATACTGAGGAGGACAGATTAGGCAGATTTATTCCCCTTCAAGGTGACTCCTTTATTGATCTGAAGGTAAAGCAAAAGCTCAGACTTCCAGAGTATTCGTGTATTCTGATTATTTGGATATTTCAGGAATTTAATTGATTTTAATTTAGACAAAATAGGCAGAATTTTGGAAGATGAAAATCTTGTTGGGAAACCAGTCTCTTGATAGTGGAACTGGTAAGTGTAGCCTGTGTTTTGTGCTCTCAATATTAGATCCCCACGACCAGTTAGGCTAGGATGGGACTTCCTTACAGGCACTCTGCAAAGGGTTTATCAGAGAGTCTCACCAAAAAATTGTCACATCCATGCCTATGCTTTCCATAGCCTGCTTGAGCTAGGATTTCCTAAAACCCCATTACAGGGTTCTGACAGAGGTACTGAAAATAGAATTGGCATAATTGAAATTCAATGTGGGGCTGATTTCGTATTTTGGATGCCTGAATTTCATTAGGACTATTCATTTTCCCATGACAACACATAATTAAAACAAACACTTCTAGACATTGCTGCATTGAAGGTTTGGGGCTTTTTTTCTGCTACTGAAGTCTCATTTTCCTTTTAGGAAATTTTGTAGAGATACAAACTGATGGGAAGGAGACTCCAGAGAATATTTTGTCCTCCAGTAACATGTATGGATGAGATGACTTGCTGAGAAATACCTTGTTAACAACTTTCAGGTTTTAAACAAAAGTAGGAGGGGGGTTTAGTATGCATGCTGCTTGCTTTAAGAAGGTGCCGTATAATCAAAACAAGACCTCCCACAGGAGAGATTCTTCAGTAGCAAAGGAAGGAAGGAAGGCATTACCCCAGACATTTGATATAGAGGGTATGACAAGAGGAAGAACAAAGGAACAATTCAGTATCGCTTATTCTTGCTGTAGCTGTACAAAGTGCTACAAGGAATGGCAGGCAGATTAGAAACCACTGCTGCTGGAGCATCTACTTAAGCAAAGGACGGAGGTAGCTGGTACAGGAGATGACAGTTAGTTGCAAGGCATATCCTCATCCCATGCCACCCACTGTTAGATGAAGCTTGGAAATATCCCAGTTTCTCAGCTGGTAAGGACAGGTCTCTATTCTGTCTCACAGTAAACAAATCTAATTTTTGCTGCTATGAGAGCTTTGATCATTGAAGAACTTTTGCAATTTCATGACTGTAGCTTCCAGAAAACACTACAATACAAATGATAACGTATACGCAATGATCTCCAGCTTCAGAGGCAAGAACAGTCAGTTCAGGGTCACGAATGGATAATTACATTTCCAGACTTTCTTATTTCATGCTTTATCATCAGGACCATGTTTGCCAGTGCCAGTTTTTGGTGCCAGACAACAGAGAATATCAAGACTATGTGATGATTCACTTGACCATTTAACTAATCCAGCTCCGTTATTGCCAGTTACGAGTCCTGCATAAAGTTAGCTCTCAAGGGAGTACATGTTCAGGGAGTAAAGGAATAGAATTACATCAACACTGTTACACACGAGCATTGAAAAGTTCCACATTTTGGAAGCGCATGGAAAGAGGTGCCAGTGGAGCAGCTAATTTCTTGTACAAACGAAGCAACCTTATGAATCCCTTGTTAGGCTGTCAGGCACCAAAAGTAAAGGAAGGATTTCGAGTCCTAAACTGTTATATAAAATGCTTGTTCATTAAAGTTATTAGCTCAAATAAAATAAAATTGAAGCATCATAAGTTATCTGATCTCTGGCTTTCATCATTGGCTAGTAGCCAGTTAATTACAGTGAATTAATTATGTACCAAATTATTTTTGCAGAATCTATCGACAATTTGCATTTGGTGCAAATATTTAAGTTTTGTAGAAGCAGCAGCAGCTATGCTTTATCTTTATTCTTGTACCATTTGCAAAGTGAGTAACTGCATAACATAGTGTGGCTATACTATATGGAAAAACAGCAACAAAAGCAACTCTGGCATAGTATCAGTGACAAATGTTAATCTGTGACAAAACTATGTTTTAAGTTACATATTATAACCTACCCTCTTGTAATGCCACAAATAAAATTATTCATATGACGATTTAAAAAGGAGAGTCATCCATAGTGATAGATAATTTGCCACTGCAGACAAAAATCACTGCAATAGGCCTGAGGCTGAACATTATTTCAGAGAACTGTGCTTGGCTGTGACTGAGGACACTGAATTGGAAACATTTTCCCATAACTTTCCTCAAAAAAAGTTTTTATCTATCCTCCAAAGGGGAGAAAATTTACAAATATGAGCGTTACTGAAAACCACAGTGACTCTAAAGGAGAAAAAGTTAGGTTTCAAGAGAATCAGCTAAGCAGCAGATAAAAAGAGTTTCATCTGCTCTGTGGGCCAAGACTACAGACCTTTTCCACACATTTGACTTGTTCAAAAACGTATGCAAGCACTGAACCAAAACACAATTATATGACATAATTCAGTTCCACAAACAAGCCCTGTAATTTGATTCTGGAATGTTAAAACATTTCATTTGTTACTGTAAATATCTAAGAAAATCACATCATTTGAATATTTTAGAACTTCCAGTGACGGCAACCAACTTTCACCTACTGTTTCTGCACCAGCTTTTGATGGGGTATAAATTTTACCATCACTGGTATTTGTTTCTTCCTCCTCTAACTTCCTCAGCTATGATCCTCTGCTGGCCCCAGTGCAACCCTAGTTCTCCTCCTGTCCTGCCCTCGCTCTTGCGGCATGCGGTTGAGCAACCCCTCCATCTTCCCCGCCTGCCGGCTCGCCAGGCTGCTGGTGCTCTCCCCGATTCCCTTCCTTGTCCAGCCATAAATTCCCCTTGGCTGTGATGAATTTGACTACTACCTTCAGACAAATCATTCCCAAATGCACCTCACCAACCCTACACAATCCGATCTCTCCAGCTGTCAAGCAGAAAATGTGCATTTGATGATGGCTTAAAGTGCCACATTATTCCGCCTCTGAAGTAAAATAGGGAATGCTAACAGTCTTTCTATTTTATTTTAATGTTGTGCCTGTGTTCAAAAGTCTCATTAAGCAGTGCTGCACTTTTCCTTCGAGAAGGATGCCTGAGCAATGTTTTTTCCTAAGGGTGTAACAAAAATATACATGAATCACCTTTATTGGTGAGATTATCTGCAGGAAGTTCTTTGTACACTGTAAGTTTAAAAAATAATTTATATTTCATTTTGGCAGATCTGCATTCCACCTGACAAAAAGAGTAACGTAAAAATACGTTGTTTGTCTACATTATTTTTGAGGTTTTTTGTCACCTCCATATAGCATTATAGACCCATGCTCCACTTAGGGCAAACATTTCGGTGATGTATGAAGTGAAGACATCTCTAAATATTAAGAGAGTGCCCGATATGATGACAAGCTTGAAGAGTGAAACAGAAGCTCTTTGGTAAGATAAGATGAGTAGCTGACAACTCTAGGGAGGCAGAGCTTACTTTACTCAGTGCAAGTATACAGCCACTGTCGCACGAAAATAAAGCTACCTGGAAGAGAGGGACACGTCCTGAAATAAAATAGTTAAATTTACCTTATTCTTCTTATGACACTACTACTATGAATGTTATTACTATTATTAAGTGGGTGAATACCACGCTCAAGCATATTTGAGAAAATTTAAAGAAAGAGACTTAAATTCATTTGCATTCAGAGTTTCAAACTAACTGCAATCCACGCGATTGCCACTTCTGTGTTAACTAGTCTCCTGCCCCCTCAAATACAGTTCCAAAAGCTCATTTTACATTCCTGCTACATGTTAATTATCTGTTGAACTCTGTCTTCATGACCAGCAGGTGATAAAGTGTAATCACATTCATCCAGATGCATTAAATATCTTCCTTTCTTTCTTAGTACACTAGATAAAGCAACTTCCCTACAGTGGATGTTTACTTTAATTTTAGGGTAATTTTAATCTGTTGTGTTTCAGCTGCTTTATCACCTTAATGCCCCAGGTCTGTTTTTTGAAGAAAACCTCCACCTTTAGCCACAGATTGCTTCTCTGAGAAGTTTCCTGAAGCTACAATTTCTGCACCAAAATAATATAGTACGTTGATTTTTAAGTCATTGAACTAATTTTAAAAAGAGAAGAAAATGGATCATCAAAAAGTGTCTCAAACTGTTAATATTTTTGAATCATAAAACTTAAATAAAATTTCCAAAATTATCTAAAATAGCATTATACATTATCTTGTCTGCAACAGATACCATGGAGAAGATTTTTCCAAAATCTACCAAGTCTCCTTTTGAAATAAATAATTATTTTTTTTAATTAGGCTTCCCTGAAAGTCTGTATTTGTTCAAAATGATGCATGGCTCTGACTCTGTGAGCTCTTGAGTCGAAGTATGTTAAAGATTAGGAATGATTTCCTTTCTGTCTCTAATGACAAGAAACTTTTAAATGATGAGAACAAAAAGAGGTATTTTATTGGGTAAGAATTTATTTCACATCCCTGTTTAGACCTCAGTCCAATTTAGAAGATGTGAAAGTCATGGAGATCATGCTGGAGAAGAGGCAGAATAAAAATTAAATGATGGCTTCAATATTCATTTCTGTATGTTCCAATCACAAAAGTTTCAAAAGAAAAATATGAATTCAAAATTCAGGTTTGTCACAGAAATTCTGAGTTCATTACAAAACCAATTTCTCTATCCCTGTATCTTCAACACTGTCTGATGCAATTTACAATTTTGATGACAAAACCAGTACATATTAGAAAGGCATTACTATAATTTTCTTTTATTAATAGCAAACATTGGTGGAGAATACAGGCAATAGGAATGAAACTAAACTCACAAGTATTAAAACTTCTGTGAAACAAGAATGTTTGATGACAAGAAGAAAGCATTGTTTGTAGTGAATATTACAGCAACATGCTGATAAAAATACTTTATTTTGCTAATCTGTACCTGCCTCTGTGCCTCATGAATAAAAACTTGCATCATATATTTAGATCGCCAAAGAAAACATGTAAAACCTCTAGTATCTTCACATCCTTAGATAAAGTAATCAAGGAATAATTTATTTCCATAATGGGGAAATGTGTTTGTTGAAACTGGGTAAAATTTAATGTGTGTGGATTTTTATGTGGCAGTTTTGAATGAAACTCTTTAATATACACAGTCACCAGAAAAACATAGCTTGAGTATCCTAATAGCTATAATTTGCATTTGTATTACTTAAAGGTGCACTAAAATAGAGATGACAAAAATGCGGTAAAAATTTACCACTTTTTTCTCAATTCAATCTCATACTAAAATAAATACAATTAAAATAGAAACTTTTTCTGTGTTCTCAAGTGCAAAAAGCAAAACACAAAGTGGCCTCTCAAGCATTACTGAATTTCCCTGATGGTACAGATGTTTATATACCCCCCAAGCATGCAAAGGACTGTGCAGCCAATACAAACCCACCATACGCTTCCCGTGGTGCAATTCTTTAAACTAAGATTCACAGCAGACTATAAATACCCAGCCTAGTGCAAAACACAACCAGAGAGAATGAGAGAGAAAT
>VYZM01015106.1:21466-31617 GCA_013398915.1 Dromas ardeola
TAATAATGAAAAAAGGGAGCTATGCACAGTTGTTCAGTTATTTTGGGAGTCGTTCTGTTGCCCAAGCATAGGTGTCCCATGCTGAATCACAGCTGTCCTGTGCTGTACAAGTGACTCGGGGGTATCTCGTCTGCTGTCCTGCTGTTAATTCAGACAGTCTCAGGTCTCCCACAGGTCTTATGTCATATCCGTCAACCCTGTGCAGATCTCTTGGCTACATTAAGGCATCTTACATGGCATTAGACACCTACCTTTAAGCAACTGAATGAAGTTTAAATAAGAAAACAAAGTTCTGTAACCATTTTTTTTTTCTTTCTGAGGGACTATATATAAACATTTAGTGTCCGCTCTCCTTAAAAAGCAGATTATTTTGTATTTAAACATACTGTCTACAATTTTACCTCCTGATCTATAAAGGTTACTTTGTTGTTTGATTTTGACCAACAACAATATTCTTAATTGCCAATATATTTTGCAGTGCGGAAAATCTTTTTCTAAGACTCTTGCAATTAGGAATAATTTGTTGTCAAAGGAGGCTTTCTGCTTGATCCACTTCTTTATGCACTATTTCCTTAATTGGAGGTTGGATGAGGATTTTTCTGTTTTCAAACAGTTGTCTAACAGCAGACAACACTGACTGGAAAATATTCATCTTAGGTTAAACGTAATGTAGTAATATGTGCAGAGGTTCTTTATAACAAAAAAAAAAAAAAAAAGAAAAAAGATCAGATGTGAAATGTAGCCTGGTTTGGCATACAGAAAAAGAGAACCAAAGGACAATCTAATAAATTCTTCAAAGTGCCAGACCTTATCCAAATCAAGAGAGGAGTAAAAGGGAATTGCTTGCCTCTTCAGTGAGGATTTATTTCTCACTTGACTTGGTTGAAATACAGACAGGGAAGAGAACAACATCCTGAACTGATGTACATCCTTATAGCTCCACCAAAGTCAAAAGAATAAACAGATTTCGCAGCATCTGAGGATTAGCCCTTAAGAGATCAAAATTTAACAGATTTTTATCCCTGAAAAAAAAATACTTAGTACCTTTAAAATCTGCTCTGTTGGAATTCCTACTCATAAGACAGATGGTCCGAATGTAGTATCACATTAAGCATTGGTTTGAAAGAAGAACTTTTTTTCTTGCAGCAAGCCGATTTGTCCCCCGGTACTGAAACGGTTACACTGAGACAAACCAATTAATCACAAAACTTCTTTTGCTTTGGGGTGATACCTCTCTAGTCATTACTCTCCTTCCAAGAACTTTACTGCTGGTTGAGAAGTCATGCAAATTCTCCAACAAGATTGCACTGTAAACGTTTTTTAATCTTCTATGCAGGGCTACACAGACTAAATTACCAAACACAGTGTTGCTTGTATTGGGATGGAATAACTTACACCACATAAAATAATCCTTTTTTCACAGGGAAATTTGCAAGGAGTCGGAGGCTTAACAGCTGTATCATAAATTCCCACTGAAGATAGAAGTGGTACTGCTATGGCACATAAACCTATTCATATTCACTACATTATTTCCAATGGGAAATATCCATGAACCACGAAATGACTCTAACTGTTTTTAGTGCAGCTGCTGTATAAAATTATCATAGAGTAAGTTCTGAAAGTATGTACAGGTTTGGGTTTTTTTTGTTGTCATTACTTGGTTTTTTATTATTTCAGATATCTTTATTTTTCTTGATTATTTTACTGTAGCTTTCCCTTTCCTGCTGTAATCCATAAATTCTCAGGGAAGCATACTTTCAGCTGAATGATCTAAATTGAGACCAGCATCACCAATTCAGTGGTGGCTGTAGACAGAGGCAGGGTCTGCTGAAGAAAGCCAAAGATAAACTAATAAGCCCAGCAAGGGAAGGATTTCCATAAGCAGATTTGTTTTTTTCCCTTTCCCACATGATCATCAGTTGCTGAAGGTCTAGTTTACTCCTGACCCGACTGCAGAGATCAATAATTTAACTGATTAGATTGTTCCAGGGGAGTGGTTTACTTCCCTACCAAAAGTAAACCCAGGTTAGCGAGCTGCTGGTCCACAGATGTAGCGCTTCAGTCGTGTGGGCTGGAGGGAGAAAGTAAGCAACCAATGTGTGCCTTCAAGAGATTTTACTTGAACCTTATCATTTTTGCTGTGGCAGGGAAAAAGAAGGGATTTTTACTCCTAATCATTTGCTGTTTTCCTGTTAAAAAGGTCTTGTGTTTTTTTTTTTTTTTTTCCTTTTTTCCTTTCCTTTAAATGAAGTTTGAACTCTTCCATTTTGAAAGTAACCTGTGTGTCTTTACTACCGTATCTCCTAACAATCTGATATGTTTTAGGTGCATTTGTATTTTGAGACCAATGAATCTAGTATCTATAAGTACTGGCAAATAAAAGTTTAAATTTTAAAAATTAAAGTGGAAAGTTTGTATTTTCCTTGCTAGGAGAGGTTGGGAGTGGTGAATTGAATAAATTGACTAAATAGTTATTATAGAAATTTTATTAAAAGTAACTGTGTGACTGTTCATGGTCTCTAAAAGATACTCTAACTGTGGGGCTTACAGAAGAAGGCTCCATTTTAAATATCAGCTGTCTGACAAGAGTTTTCTCTGCCATGATATCATAGGACAAAACACAAAGAAAGCTAAATTCGGGAAGGAGGTTTTTGAGCTGGGACTAAATTTGCCCCCAGACCCTAAGCAGTAGGCTCCAAATGCATATGCTGGTCACCCAGACAATATAGCTTCTTCACTCCACAGTTCAGGTTTGTAATGAACGTATGGCATCTTCTCCTGAAGAGTTCAAAGCTCTATAGATAAAACAGACAGAGAAATGAGGCAAGCCACCTAAAAGGGAAGGGGTAAGGGATAAACCAGCAGCGGGAAGCCTTGGCACAGCCTGTGGCTGCGCTGGGGAGCCCGTGGTTTGACACCGGGGTGAAGCTGAGCCCTGCAAGATCACCATCTTTGATAGCAGCTAGCCATGGATCTCAGGGTGGCTACATTGCCAACTAACAGTACTGTCTCAATACTTCTTTCAAAAAAAGGTGGGGTTTTTTTCCAGCTCAGTGTCCATCTTCTAGTTTGAGGCACGTGACTTGTGCTTGTAATGCCTAAATCTGGCTGTGCTCTACTGTGTAAATGCAGAAACTGTGACATAAGACTCAGAATGAACCATAAATGCCTCTTTTCTTAATTACGCTATAAAATAATTTCTTCTCCTCTAAGGGAAGTCAACCAAAAGTCTTCATCAGACACCGTTTCCTGATGCTGTTACATGGAACAGGTTAGTCCCAAAGACCATTTGTGAAATTTGTGAGGATATCTCTTGAAGTAAGAAATGCTTCAATGTATGAAGTCTAGTTTTAAGTAATTTTTGAGAATGCTCAATATAAGAAAAACTCCTTGGTCCCATTATGATCTTCTTCCCTTCCAACATTTTTTTTTAAAAAAAGAACAAACCGCACGGTCTTAAATTTTAGGTTTGCTTTCTTATTTTGGCATGTCTTCATATATGTATGTTGCACAGTTTCCTATAATACTATAAAAACTTCAAAATCGGATGTTTTAAAATTCTGTCAAATACATTAGAAGTCTGATGAAGAACTTTTCTTGAATGTAAAGAGAGATATTAAAAAGTTTACAAATACTAAAATCCATTTTGGAAGTGCAGAAGACTGCTATACAAGATACAATTATAACTAAAATAAGAGATGGATAAAATAATGGGTTAAACAAAAACTAATTTTCAAAGCCTACAGTTAAACCAGGTTACTGGTTATGTTCTTTGTCCTCCTTTTTTTGCACAGGCATGGCAGATTATGGCTGTGCAAACAAGAAAGCTTCTGTACTTCATTATGATATAAAAACCTAAATTGCATGAAAAAGGAGAAGCAGCATCAAAAAATACAAACACAAATCCAGAAATCTATTTGAAGGGTTGGTATCCTTGGTGTTCCATGTGTGTCATGTCTTTGTTTTTAACACAAGGGGTTTTGGTTTTGATTTAGTTTTTTTTTGTGTTTGCCCTTTTTTTTTTTTAATTCACAATCAGAACGTGTTTTCTCTAATTTCCAATATAGTGCAAAATTCAGTTCAATGTCATCAATGCAAATTCAGTTTAAGATTTGAAATACATTTTTTTATCTTTCTCATTTATGCATTCTTTCCATTAACACTCTGAACTGCAACAGTTACCAGCTGCTGATCACGCATAAGCCAAAAAATAATGTAATTCATTCTCCTAAATAGAAAGTGTTTGACTTTCAGAAGTGAAAATGTACAAAGAAATAAGATTCTACCTTAGATTTTACAGAACTTTGCTTCCTAATATGCAATTAAAACAAAACAAAACAAAACAAAAAATCCCTTAATGTAACTATGTATAATCTAGACCTGTATATAGATTCTTATTGCTGATCCTGACTCATAAACTCTGGAATTTAAATAGAGATTGTATTTATATTTTACAATCCCTTGGACATTAGAAACAAAGAGAATTCAAAAAGAAGGTTTTCTGCCTTTTGGTGTTTATACTGCCTACTGTCCTGGTTTGAGCTAAAACAGAACCAATTATTCAGACCTTAAAATTTACAACAAAATCACAATTTTTCCTGAAGCTCCCAAATATGACAATGTTTATCTGGTTGTGGGAGAGCAAGATACGATTTCCCTGTCATCAGTTTACCTTCTGTCTTTAAAAAAAAAAAAATTCTCAAGGTGGAGAATTTATTTTCGGAGGTCAAAATAAAACCCATAGAACTAAAATGGTCTAAAGCCAAATTAATTTTGGAATGGACCATATAATACAAAATGGTATGCATTTCTTCTCTGCTGCTCAAACATGGGTGATTTCATCACTGTCCCCAGCCTCCTGTAAAAACTACACCTTAGCCCACTAAGATAAAGCATTCAATGCAATTCCTGTGAAGAAAAATGTGAAAACATGCCGTGTCTATGGTAATGAGACTACCTATGCCATTTTTTTGCCAACGTCAATTACCTTCTTCTAAGTAGTTTACGCAAATGATTTAACTACAGACAAAATCACTTTCTTATCTGCAGTATCATTTGTACAGATTTTACACCTTGTACGTTAAGGACTTCCATAGGCCGAAGTAGACACTGTTCTATTTTCTTAAAATGTGGACAACACAAAACCCAATACAAAGAATTGTATCAGTCTCAATATGGTGCTGCTGGACTCAATAATTGTCTATAAATTTGCCCAGGACTGACAAAAACACTCTACTCCACTCTGAAAGCAACTATGCTGTTGTATTGGGGAAAAAATTCCATTGCTGTGCTCACGTATCTTCTTTCCAGACATTAGGTCAGAGGATGACAAAACAGGCTGGTGGGATATCAGTATCAGTTAAAGCTCTTGAATGTCAGAGTATTCAGTTATTCACTTAAGGGTAGAAAAATCTCATGACAGCAATTCATTTAAACTACTAGTAGAAAAAACATAGGGGTTTCTAGCTGATAATGTTTACTATTTTCTGCCAAATTAAGAAAAAGTTATAATCTTCTGCTAGCTGGAAATAATTGCATCCAGGTAACCAAAGTTGTGTTAATAAGGTAAGAAAGCAAAAAGTAAAAAAAAAAAAAATAAAAAAAAAAAAAAAAAAAAAAATTAAAAAAAGCACCCTGAAAATTAGATAAATGCTTGATGTTTTAAATAAGTATCTACTATGTTGTGATAGTATACTTAACAATTATCATTCATAATTATATAAAAGGAAGGTAAATCTTTGCCAGAATGTATGACCTTGAGAAAAGATTGCACTGAAAGTCTTTAACTTAAGTTAGCTAATACAAGAAATCAAACTAAATTACTTTTAACTTACTTTCGAGAGTTACTAGAGAGGAAAAGTGTAATAGTACCAAAAAATACTAATCAATCAAAAAAGTTCTATTTTACAAAGCTAAGTTCAGCAGCAAGATTACTTTGACAGCTATACTGCACTTCTATTTAAGAAAATGTTTTTCATAACTGTTTAGCTGATTAAGTGGTATTTGATGATTATTAGTGATACACATAAATTACGACAGAACTGATCAGAAATAAGAGCAACTTACATTTACTACATTATTCTTTAGAGGCCTCATGTACCTTTAAAGAGTTGTTAAAATATATTTTAGAATGGATTTTTTTTTTTCCCAAATTAAGATTAAAATTTAACCTAAGATTAAAAAGTTATGATTTATATCAACACCCCTCTAAAATTCTAGTATTAAATAGACAAAAATTCTCTGCAAGTCTCAAGTTCAAGTAAGATGATTTCCTATCATTCTCAGCTGATGCACACTTAATGCTACAAGAGCAACATAGTTCACAAACTGCTTACCCGAAAGTTTAAATAGAAATGGCTAATAACATATGAATATATGCATGTCTATTTTGATTTACTAAGAAAACACTGTTTTCAGACAAGATGGGAGAGGAAAATAATTTCAGGATAATTTCTTGACTTCCGTTTCAGTTTTTGCATTTTGCAGTTTTGCCTCCTTTGGCATTTTTTAGTTTAGGGTGGTTTTTTTTAAGAGACTGACATATAATACAGAAAAGAGGAAGAGGGTACATATTGATTTTGAGAGCAAAAGACTGCTTTAATTTCATTCCAGTACCTTATGTGAAAATACAGCATTAATAATAAATGCCTTCTAAAGGCTATAGATGTTATCCACACAATAAAACTGTGAAGATGAATCCTAACTCTACAACAGGAAAAGAATGCATAAACCCCATGCTTGTACGGAGGCACAGAGTTAAGAGGCAACAAACATTCTGAAGAGAGGAAACAAGGTAATGTTGGCATTAGGAAATAAAATAATCATCTGAATCCATTATATTTTTTGTAAAAGTATAAAGGCCAGATGATGTCAAAGCAAGAGGACTTACAAGGTTCAAAGAAACCAGTGTCCAAAGAAGTTGGTATTAGTCAGAAATTAAAATACACTAAAATTTGTTCTTTTTTAAAACAAGATTCCTTTAGCTATTAATCCCATCAGCTACAATTGTCACATTGTTATGAAAATAAAATTGTATTTTCTTCCTCAGCAATATTCCTAAATTATTTTTATCCAAATATCTGTAACATTCTGTCTTATTCTCAGAGATTAACAACATAAGTAAGAAAAGAGTTGAAAACAAATCACGGCTTTGAATTTCTGAAGATGTACAACAAATTATTAATCACTTTAGAGGAACTGTGCTTTTTCCAGTGCTTCCTCTTAAAGCCAGTAATATGTTAAAGCAGTAGTGAGAAACAGGACAAGGACACTGACTAAAGAGGGTATGAATAAAGTGATTAAATCCATGTGAAATATCAAGCAAGTCTAGTAAGAAAGGGGACGCTGTACTAAACATGCAGTGCCAATTATGCTGGTAGCCTTTATCTTAAAATATGTAGTCTTTATCTGAAATTGTAACAATGATGAAATTATGCTTCCTAACACATCTTTCTATTATGCAATGTATTTTTCAGGATGGATACATTTTGCAGGGTGAACTCTTCTCTTTGCCCCAGACAAACATCCATTTGAAACTGATTTACAATTCCCTTTACTGTTGGTCAAACACAGTTTCTTCACAACAATCGCACCTCGACGGACTGAGATTGGCTGTTTCACACAAACATAGAACCATAGAATGTTTGGGTTGGAAGGAACTTTAAAGATCATCTAGCTCCAACCCCCCTGCCATGGGCAGGGACACCTCCCACTAGAGCAGGTTGCTCAAAGCCCCATCCAACCCGACTTTGAACACTTCCAGTGATGGGGCATCCACAGCTTCTCTGGAAAACCTGTTCCAGTGCCTCATCACCCTCACAGGAAAGAATTTCTTCCTAATATCTAATCTAAATCTCTTTCAGTTTAAAACTGTTACCCGTCGTCCTATCACTACACTCCCTGATAAAGAGTCCCTCCCCATCTCTCCTGTAGGCCCCCTTTAGGTACTGGAAGGCTGCTATAAGGTCTCCCTGGAGCCTTCTCTTCTCCAGGCCAAACAACCCCAACTCTCTCAGCCTGTCCTTACAGGAGAGGTGCTCCAGCTCTCTGATGATCTTCATGGCCCTCCTCTGGACTCGCTCCAACAGGTCCATGTCTTTCTTATGTTGGGTGCCCAGAGCTGGACGCAGTACTCCAGGAAGGGTCTCACCAGAGTGGAGTAGAGGGGCAGAATCACCCCCCTCAACCTCCTGGCCATGCTGTTTTTGATGCAGCCCACAATACAGTTGGCCTTCTGAGCTGCAAGCACACATTGCTGGCTCATGTTGAGCTTCTCATCCAGCAACACCCCCATGTCCTTCTCCTCAGGGCTGCTCTCAATCCATTCTCTGTCCAGCCTGTATTTGTGCTTGGGATTTCCGTGACCCACATGTAGGACCTTGCACTTGGCCTTGTTAAACTTCATGAGGTTCACACAGGCCCACCCCTCAAGCCTGTCCAGGTCCCTCTGGATGGCATCCCTTCCCTCCAGCATGTTGATGGCTCCACACAGCTTGGTGTCGTTGGCAAATTTACTGAGGGTGCACTCTATGCCACTGTCCATGTCACTGACAAAGATATTAAGCACCACCGGTCCCAGTACTGACCCCTGAGGAACGCCACTCATCACTCGTTGCCACTTGGACATCGAGCCATTGACTGCAACTCTTTTGAGTGCGGCCATCCAGCCAATTCCTTATCCACTGAGTGGTCCATCCATCAAATCCATGTCTCTCGAATTTAAGAGGCAAGGATGTCATGCGAGACAGTGTCAAACGCTTTGCACAAGTCCAGGTAGATGTTGTCAGTTGCTCTTCCCTTATCCACCAACACTGTAAGGCCATTGTAGAAGGTTGCCCAATTTGTCAGTCATGATTTGCCCTTAGTGAAGTCATGTTGGCTGTCACCAATCACATCTGTATTTTCCATGTGCCTTAGCAGAGTTTCCAGGAGGATCTGCTCCATGATCTTGCCAGGCACAGAGGTGCGACTGACCAGCCTGTAGTTCCCCCGGTCTTCTTTTTTTCCCTTTTCAAAAATGGGGGTTATGTTTCCCCTTTTCTAGTCAGATGAAGCTTCACCGGACTGCTACAACTTCTCAAATATGATGGATAGTGGCTTGGCATCTTCATCTGCCTGTTCCCTCAGGATGCATCTCATCAGGTCCCATGGACTTGTGCACCTTCAGGTTCCTTAGACGGTCTCAAACCTGATCTTCTACAGTGGGCAGTTCTTCATTCTCGCAGTCCCTGCCTTTGCCTTCTGCGATTTGGGTGGTGTAGCCAGAGCCCTTTCCGGTGAAGACTGAGGCAAAAAAGTCATTGAGTACCTCAGACTTCTCCGTATTTCCTTCCGGAGATGGACCGCATTTTCCCTAGTCTTCCTTTTATCACTGACGTACCCACAGAAGCTTTTATTGTTGCCCTTGATGTCCATGGCCAGATTTAGCTCTATCTGACCTTTAGCTTTCCTAACCTGATCCCTGGTTGTTCTGATATTTGTCACCAATATATGGTGACAAAAAGAATTACAGTTTTTGATCAGAGCTACTAGTACAGGCATAGGTGTCGGGTGGTATTACTTCAAAGACAGTGTGCATTTTAAGATTAATTGGGTCCTAACAGTGACCTCTGATGAGCTACCGGGCTTAAGTGTGAAGTCGCAATTTTTTCTGACATTGTTTCATTGCCGTAGTCTGGCTCTTCATTTCATATATTTAATAAAAAGCTGATAGTCATTTTATATCAGAGTTCAGCATTTTACTAAGAAAAATGTGCTTCTGTTATCAAATAAGCATAAAATATGGAGGACAACCTTGCACAGCACAAACACAAAGACAAAATCCAAAGCTATGGGGTTTTTTCTATTTTTTTCTCCCCAAAATGAACAAGGAAAGTAATACGGGTGAAATTATCACTTTTTGTACATGAAAAAGCCATTAGTTCATTTTATAAAGAAGAAATATACGACTGCTACCGTATTAGCTCAGAATTCTGCAACTTTATTTCTGTGTCAAACCCTACCTTTCTTTTGACAGAACTGTCAAAGGAACGGATGTAATATGCTTCTTTTGGAGAGTTCAGCCAGAAATCCAGCAAATTAAACCAAACTATGCTTTCCCATTTTTTTTTGCTTTTTTTCCCTTTTTTAACATAGAAATATTTTCCTTTTTT